>WOGO01001236.1:0-18885 GCA_015342085.1 Leptinotarsa defecta | reverse complement strand
ATTGGGAAACCCACAGAAGCAACAGGTGTTGCTTGTGCGTGGTGTAAATAAATTTTCATAATTTAAGATACTAAAATTAATAATGAGTATAAGGTTAACAAAAGGGTGAAATAAATATATACAGAACATTCAAAAACTTTGTAGACGTGTAAGTATATATAAAATTAATCATATGTAGTATGAATAAAATAGATTAAATTAACCATTATAACAATCATAAGAACATCCGATACTTTTATATATCACCACGGAACAAGCTCCAGTTCCCCCCAGCCACACTCGTGGGGTTAGTGGAAGACCCAACGGAGTAGATCCAGAATATCCTGGAGAAATATCCATTCGATAGCGGAAGATCACGCCCTGGAACATCTTGAGGACTCAACTTGAAGACCAACAACTTCACCCCTGACTCTATACAAACCTACTCCCACACGACCAACGACCACAGCTAAGTACCAGGACTCCCAAACTTCTAAAACCTTCTAGAATGAATGTCACAGAAACACCAACACAGATAGGATGAATAATTGTAAACCCTGAAGAGGCATAAGCCTTCAGCAGGGTGCCAACACATCATATAATAACATTATAAAATACTAACCCCCAAAAATGAATGAACCTGATCGAGTCAAGCCAAAATTGTAGTTCCTGGGTTGATAACAACTCGAGCACTTCGACCGGTATTTCATCGCTTTTGATAGTGTCTACCGCAGTAGTAGATGAAACGTCAGACATGAAAACCTGCAGACCAAGGTTAAAATACTCGAAAAATAGTTTTGATACAGACAACGCTGATTGTGAAAGTGAACATTTCAACTACCTACTGTGAATTTTGAATGTATTTTTTCTTGAAATTATGATATTTATCGTTTGATTGCAGATCATTGAAAGGAATATGAAACGGCTAATTCTCAAGAACAAATTATCCGGTTTTCAAAAATAGGAAATGTTGAATAGAGAGTGGAAATAATTCTCCAAAGAGATATTTGAATACTCTCCCTTTCTATTGGAAAAAAAGATGTTATTGCCCTCTTTGTGGCAACTCTATTGTCTGTCTCTTCAAAAAACATTGAAATTTACATCGTTATTCGTAAATTTTGTTCGGTCTGGATACCTTCTATTCACGTTTTCGCACAGTATAGATTTCAGATGATACTTACGACACACAACAAACAAAATTCCCAAATACAGCGACCTGTATTCGAATATGTTAATTCCAGCAAAGATCGTGATGATGAATAGATTCGAAAACTCCAGCAAGATGTAGAGCAGGACGTACCTTTCGTTCCCCTGGAATTCAAATAAGAGATTATGAGATTTGCAGCAGGCAGTCTTTCAGAAATGTCGTGGAAAAATAAGGAGATTGGATGGTCTGTCGGAGGGGCACGCAAATGATTTATTCGTGTTATTACGTTTGGTTGTTTAGATTCAGGACACTCAGGACCTCTGCGAAGAATTCAATTACGAAAACAAATGCGAAATGAAGTGGAATCGTTCAAGGGGGTCGGATCATTACTTGAATGGTTCATTTAATTACCAAATTTCTTTCTGCGAGGACTAGTGGAATTTTGTGCCATTATCAAACAACATAAACAACTAATCAACTGGTTTAGTGATCCAGTATATATGCAAGAGGGGTAAGTTCGGTAATAGGATCAATTTTTCTTAAAAAAAACTGGTGTTTTCTTGCCAACGTTTCGAATAACGTTCCACGTGCTGAGTGACAAAAATTCACCAATTCTTGTGTATTTTTCACTAAAATCTAGGATTACCAGATTTTAAAATGTTCTGTCGATCACATAGACATAGATACACCTACTGTGTAGGTATATTCGAGACTGACTTAAACATTTAAAGTTCATTTCTTTAGATTTGTTTACTGCCAGTCTTCAAGCATAGTCCATTGACTAATAAGAAAGAAAACAATTCGTTGAATATGAATCTTTCAAATCGGCTCAGTACGTAGTTACATCTGGGGAACCACAAGGTTCTAATCTTGGACCTCTTTTATTTTGTATTTTTATTAATGACTTGGCAAACTCTTTGAATATTCCTAGCCTACTATTTGTAGACGACCTGAAGCTATATTATAAAATCGACGACATAACTAACGTGTACAACATCAATTAGATGTAATCAAACTTTGGTGTAATAATACTTAATCATCTACAACTGAACGTATCCTAATGTAAAATAATATCATTTACAACGAAAAGCGAACTTTAATATACGATTATTCAGTCAACATTACTACAATCAACCGCGTACGACAGTAAATTAACATTTACAACACATATAAGGAGTATGACTGATGATGCAAATAGGATGCTTGGATTCATTTACAGAAATGGCAAAAACTTCAAAAGTATTGTCATCTTGAAATTGCTATATTTTGCGTATGCCAGATCTTAGTTAAAGTATGGCTCTGTGTTATGGGATTCAGTTTACGACTACTAAACTACTAAGAGCGTGTAGAGGAAGTTCCTAAAATACTTATAAAAAAACTGCAGTTTATGCTTGAGGAAACTATTGTATAGCGAAACACGTGTTGTGGTTTTTGTAAAACCCTTTATAGTGAAAATCATGCAATAAACTGTATTGATTATATTTTAATATGTCATCAGGTCCAGACGATCCTTCATTTTTAAGTTAGAGTTAAGATGAAAACAGAAGTTGATAACAAATTATTCTTAGCGCTGGTGACTTTGGAAACTGCTTTTGACCAGAGATGACAAGAATAATTTTGTCTCTCTGAACGAACATCAATAAAAATATTTGTCGTGTCATCAATTTTGCAACTTTTGGTATTTTTATCAAAAACTGATCAACACAATTAATCTCGATGAACTAATTTGAAGTTGAACTTACCGCTATGAGTGCTATTGTGATTATCCCTGCGATGAAGAGATTGAAGAATCCCATGACCACTGCAACGATGAGGTAAAGTTCATACTCTTGTTTTTCCACTCTGAAAAGCTCGACGCTGGCTCCAATGATAGCTGTCAATGCGAATATCTGAAAAACATCGCAATATTTGATTTATAGAGATTGGTATTTTCCTTCTCTGAGCCTGAAGAAATGAATGGTGAGTAAGAAAGAAAAATATCAACAGATGGATAATTCAATATGGAGTTGAGAAAAATAATAATTAAAAAAACAAAACATATCTTTAGAGAAGAATGGAAAACAGTAATTGATATAATTATGAACAATCAAAATCATATTAGGTTGTTTCAAAAGTTTGGTACGTTTGTCATGTGTTTTTGAAGCTACATTGTTTGCTTTCCATGTATTTGATGGTTTTTGAAGATACTCTTATCATTCTTTCAATAATATTCAATGTTGAAAAACAAGGGGCATAGATATATTTCTGATTTTTCTAATAAAATAATTGAATGTGAATAATTTATTTCTGAATATGTGAGATAGCTTCAACAGTATCAAACCTAAAATTCCCTACGTCGTGTACCCAAACTTCATATTTTTATAAACTATCAAACTTTGTCGAAATTCAATATATTTTCAGAGGCACACAAATGACAGTTGGTGTCTTTGCTACCAATTTTTAACATTCAAATATTCAAATGACTCATCATTCACGTCATTCCATTTGATTTTGCGCAATTGTAATTGATTTACAAATTTCATTAATGTATGATATAGAAATTTCATGTTGTCATTCCAGGTTTTGTTAATGTTGCCAACAAAAAAAAATTTCTTTAATAATATGACAGTATTTCAAAAATCCACTATTAGCTGTTTTTGCAAGACAAATGAAGTTTTGAAAAAAAAGTTATAGTAGAATTGAAGAAATTGAGATTCAGATAAAATATACCACGCCCAAAAATGTGCACTTCAACTCGTATGTACTCACCATATTCGAAGCAGCCATAATAGCAGCCCCATTCTTCAAGCTCAAAACAAACCAAAAAGATTTTGGCACCATCCTGTACAACCACTAAATGTAACTATTCTTTAGATTTATATAAAAATCGTCGATGTGTTCACAATCACCACTATTGCAAACTGGAAGGAAAAATGGAAAAATCCACCCTGGAACTAAGAGTTTCTCGGGCGAACTGGATGCTGGCTGCAGCTTCCATGACGCCAGACGTCTTGGCGCCCACCGTCGGGACGGTCTTTGTTTGAGCTGCTTGTCGATTATCCAAAAAATATGAGTCTTGAAGAATATTGTTTAGATTTTTTGCGCGTTTAGTAATGGTCATGTTATGAAACAAAGGGTCGCTTCTTAAGGGTCGCTGAAGTGACTTTTCAAGAGGGTATTGTTACATTGATTGACTTATTTACTTTCACAGAAACGGACATGTTTGTGAAAAAGGAAACTAGCGATCATCACGAGTGAAAATTCAGAGAATATTCGAAGCAAAACTTCTACTGCGATGAAAATTGACTTGGAAATTTATTTCACTTTATCCATCGATTATATTGGTCATGATTGTCGTGTTCTGCGTATGCAATGTTAATAACTCTTCGAGCCACCTTAGAAGCATCATGGCTATTCGCAATCTGTCAACCATGTTGGTTCGGAACAGTGCCCAAGCTTTTGAGAAGCAGCCTTTGCAATTCCAGCGACATGATTGTGCCAAGACATATTGGTGTCCATTTGACCCTCAACAAACTCAACGAAGCAGAAAGGGGAATTGTCCGTCCTGATATTATTATACCTGGTCCGGAAACATTTATCTTTCTGGCAGTGAATTGAACCTGGTTACTTTCACCCCAATTCGAAATCACTTCTAGATCCTCATTGAAATATGCAACACAATAAGTCGTTGATATAAAATAAAAAGAGCGTTGGAGACAATATGGATCCCTGGAGATCACCAGCGATGATGGTAAATGTATTCGAGAGATACCCATCGACGACCATTTGCAGGGAATGTTCTTTCAAGAAGCTGAAGAGCCATACACAAAAATGATCCGACAAACCATATCATCTAAGTTTGGCCAGCAAACTCTCATGCCACACATAGTCAAAGGCCTCAGAAATATCGAGAGCAACAGCTCTTGATTCTCCATGTTTCTCGATTGTGTTATTCCGAATATGGGTGACATAATTCGCCTGTTGATCTTTGTGGATATGGTGGTTTACGACTTTCTCCATGATTTTTGATATCACTGATAGCAAAGCGACTGGTCTATAGCTATTTGGCAGATTTTTTTTTGTCTTTTTAGGAATAGGCTGAACGCGAGCAATCTTCCAACAAGGAGGAAAAATCCCTTTTTTTAAGACCGGTTGAAAAATCTGCAAAATACTGGTCCGAGTTCATTTGCGCACTTTTCAAGAACGATGACGGGGACTTCATCAGGGCCAGACGCCTTGTTGATATTGAGCTGTCAAAATTATCCTTACTAGACACTGTCGAAAAGTAATTTTCGATATTGTGGATTCTAGTGTGGAAATAGTAAGTGGTGCCTTTCTCAGAAAATCGACAGTGGAGTGGAACGTAAATTGTTCAGCTGGTAGATTTGCTTTTTATATGACTGTTGTTGCAATTGAACCATTCGCTTGTGTTAGTGGGGGAATTGTGAATTTTGTAAAGTTATGACTTACAGCTTTAGCTACTGACCAAAAGGATCTGGACTAGTTGGGATTGGCAAGCAGTTTATCCCTAATTCTCTCTTTGTGGAGTTCTTTTTTTTCATTTATCCTAAGTTTGCAGCTGTTGCGAGCATTAACAAACCTAGTTAGGTTTTCGGCACTACCGGTGAGTTGAGTTGAAAAGTCATGATTTGCTTTTGAACTCAAATGTCTTTACGGTCAAGTAAAAATTCAAAGTTGGACATTTTACAGCTAGCAGTGAAGACAAATAATATAACTACACATAGAAAAATATTTGAAAACTACTAAAGGTTTTCCATAACACCCCAAAGTACATTTCGTGTTCATGATACTGGAATCAACAATTGTGCCCCGTATTCTAGAAGTAAAATATCAGTTTAACCTCGGGTGAAGTATTGAAATTATTATAGCATGTTTTGACTCACATGAAAATATATTGAAATTGAAGGATAGCGTGACACTCTCTTTGAATTCGATACAGTTTACATGAACAGTACATTATAACGATCCATTGTGATCGTGAGCCGAGAGTGAAAACCATCAGATAAAAAATTAACCTCGTTATTTGATTCGAGTTTGGAAAGTTTCCTGTGGAATGATATACATTCTTCATCGATACAGATACTTATTTCGAATAGTCATTCAGTAGTAGATCAATTTCAATACTTACACTTCTTAATGGGATGAACAATACGAAAAAAATGAGAGTTGGAAAGATATGCCGATGGAAAATGCAGAATTGTGAAAAAGAACAAGTAAAATAATCATTTCAATTGCTGTTCGATTGATTGGTATTACTCTAAAATAAAAAAGAGAGAATTTTTGAATTGAGTGGTATTCCTAGATATTATTTTCTGAAATATTCTC
Organism: Leptinotarsa defecta; assembly: GCA_015342085.1. Taxonomy (NCBI): domain Eukaryota; kingdom Metazoa; phylum Arthropoda; class Insecta; order Coleoptera; family Chrysomelidae; genus Leptinotarsa; species Leptinotarsa defecta. Next base: position 12,434 of record WOGO01001236.1, on the reverse strand, counting down.
AGCTGAACGCATCGATATGAGAACAAAAGAATAATTCTCGAATTGAATTGTTATAACTACCTGAATAATAAAAAATTACAGTAAGAACATTTGTGAAAGTACAATTTTCGAGTATATGAACAGAGTACGTAAATGACTAAACTCTTTTTTGTCAAAAATCACCGACCTACTTGACGCGACCAGATACATCACCAAATACGTTGCGTATTCTTTTCGATTACATTGAAATTCAGAATAACGTTTTTACTCGATCTGAAAATGTCTCAGTATACGAATAAGTCTCGATTATGATGTTGAAATTTCTGTATATTATACATAAATTCAAGGAAATTCAAGAAGTTTGAACTGAAATATTGTTCTCTCATTTGAGTGTCGTTATGTGAATCAGTGAAGTTGTTACGGTTTCATTCTGTTATTTTTTCTACTTCAAGGTCGATGACTAAATGAACCCTAAATGAGTTCGATACACTCCAATGATATAATTTATAGTTAAGGAATATTCACAGAGAAATTATCATAACATGTAATTTTGCCAATCAGAATCCAATTATCTTCTCTCTCCTCGATTGAAACTAAGATGAATACTTCCATGCAGGTTTTGTAATATTTCAATACCTCATCATTCACTCAGTTCCCATTCACTTGCAAACAATTATCCAAGCATATATTCCAACGCATTCATTATAGTGGAACGTATACTCAAATCCCCTAAGGATTCTATGTATATTGTGACCTATCAATTTGACAACTTTTGTTCATTTCGTAGTCAATTGTTAATTTTGGAAATCATGTCCAAACTTTTAGATTTTTTAGATTAACAAGGTGAGATCATCTTCTGTAAGAATACAATATTGTTTCATTCTTGGCATTTGGATGCTGATAAAACATTCAACTCACTTGTTGCATTCAATATCCTACTGAAAACGGAATCTTACTAATCTGAATCTTTTTGAGGCAAAAGTAAGCCTATATAGGCCACACGACATCAATGGTGAGTTAGTATTCAAGAATGAGACAGGTCATACATTCAGATAATGTATAGTCCTAGACCTCACTTCAAGTGAACCGATCCATTTCCAATCTAATATAATTGGTTTCATTTTAGGCCTTCTTTCAATTGGGTGCCCTTTTTTGGTATTAGTACTGCTATAGAGCTAGGATTTTTTGCATGAATGCAGTAGTTAGTTGTTATCTGCTGTTCCGTTATTGAGCTGATCCCAATTGTTGTACCGACAGAACACTACTAACCTAAGGTTGGAACTACAGGGCCCTTCCTGTATCTTCAAGCCACCTCGTGGTAAACAAACACAGATAAGCCTAGCTATTGAGACAGTGACAACTAATTCATCAATGACTAGCTTTTTGATGCTTTATAAGCTCCAGGATTGATAAAGCGCATGGCGCTGTATCCTCCATCTTACCCACGCCTTCCTTCACTGTTTGAAAGCTGGAGGTTTCTAGACCTGAACTGTAAAATTCATTGTAGCCACCCTAACGCCAAGTTGTGGTATAACGAGTGTTCGTATATAAATTGAATCAAATAGTCCACAAAAAAAAAGGTGTGACAAAGTCTGACAATTCATTTCGGTATTTCGTATCTTCTCATTGTATTGGTGAGTTTTATACTGTCTCAGTAGAAACAGGGTCTTGCCACGACCATAATCATAATACCAAATCAACCTACACATTTTTGTAGTAGCATTTATGCAAAGTTTTAATATTCAGTCAAAATGATATTCGAATATTTGATTCCTTTGGTTCAATTTGATTAGGGCAGTGACATTGATTAAAATTGTTGTAATGGTACATTTCTGAGCCCTGAAAATCACATATGATTCAAGAATAATTACACTTAGATGTTATTTCATGACTATCAGTTTAATCGCTTTTAGTTTTATTGTTATTTTATTGTGATCTAGCCTTAAATCATTTCATCATTTTAACGGTTTGAAGAAAATAATCAATTTGAATTTAGACTTTTATATAACGTACGATGACGAGAAAAAATCTACATAACGTTAGCTATATTTCTAACGAGTTGGAAAAAATAAATGTCACGTATAAAAATTCTCCCAAATGATTTTAGTATCGACAGAACAATATATTTCGTATGAAGCAAATAAAATGAGGACCTCTGAACCACATACCTAATGTCAAGGCCATCCTCATTCATTACACGCTTGTTGACCGTAAAACCGTTATCAGCCAGGGAATGGACGGCCTGTTTTCCCGCCTTTCCATATTTCCGACAAAAACTTTCTAATTCAATTAATTCTCCAGATCCCATAAAAACAACAAAGCCGCCATCAAAACTGTTCCGTAGTAAATTAGGGCGGGTTCCGGGTTCTCTTCTGTGACAAAAAGCGTTATTAAATCTTGGAGACCGCCATGTCTGAGATAAGCCCTTCCGTCTCGGGAACATACTCGAAGCCTAGTATTTACAGTGATCCTCATAATAAAGTTAAGAAAAACTTCGAGCCGGTCATAAATCAGGGGCCGGCAAGGAGTTGACGATAAATAAGGACATCCGAGCGTCCATCTGGGGACGTCGCTAGGCCACATCAGCACATTCGAGGAAGCATGAACCGTAAAATAAACCGTCACGACGGCTATTGCACAATATCATTGGCGTGTCAGCTCACTGGGTTGTAAATAGACCTCATATACAGTTGGTATCACTATAAAATACTTAGCCAACGAAACGAGATAGAGTTATTAGTCAATTGTCTCAACTATTTTCATTAGGTGTGGAATTTACATGATGATGATGCAATTATCCAATATCAACCGCAGTAGTTATGTTTTGTTAGAAATAAATAAGTCCCTTTCCATAATTACCTGTGTCATTACCGGGTCCATTGGCTGAAGTCTACGTTCCGCCCAAAACTGCAGAAGCAAAAATGAAATGAAACGAACACTCTAGTTTTCCTCACAGCACATACTATATTGTTCGAAGTTCCGTTCTTCGGTTTTATCTCATTGATGGTGGGTATTGCTTTGTACCCAATGACAAGAAGAATTAACTTGATTCGTGTTCCGTTGAGTGGCAACCAACGAGACATTATTACTTTCCTTTTTCTTTCGGCAGAGACCGTCTTTGTATTTCTGGATTCGCCTCACCTTCCTACAGAATATTAGATTGAAGATCTGAGTTTATTTAGCACGCGATAACGTCAGTGCCTTCTCTGATTGCAGATACTGCCATTACTGATTTGTTGTTATGCCGACAATTTTTCTTGTATTTAGAGAGTCAGGTTTCATCACTTCTTTTCGTGGTTCCAATGTCAACATGGGACCCAATATATCCCCGATTTTGCTGAAGGTTGTCTGTCTCAGAAATAATTCTGTCAAATTTGTTGGATCTCCACAGAGTTTACACACTCGGAACTGAACGAAGTCTAACAGTTTATTAGAAGAAAAGAGAGATGGAATGCGGAAAGGTAAATTTGCCAATACAGAATATCACTTGCGAGCATATAGGTGCTCCTTGACAACTTACCAATATATTGCTTTTAATATAAACGTTGAACGAGTTAGCTCACGATTATTCCAACACTGCCAACATTTATGATTATTTACTTGGACGTAGACACTATACATGTATATATGGGAGGTAGGTTGATAGGTTTTTATCAGATTGGGTGGTTTAGGAAAACTAGTTGGTGAATATATTACTATCTTTTGCAGTTCCTAAACTGGATCAATATACAGGGTGAAACATTGATCACCTTAAAATAAAAATATACACAGTGAGTGAAAACGAAAACGTTACACTGTGTGATAATTGCGTATCAGAACATATATCCATGTACAGCTTTCCTTCAAGTTCACAAAAAAAAAAACAAAAGCTTATCGTACCCCACCCACAAGTTTGGCAGAGACAAATATTAGATGAGCTGAAAAATTTGTGAGCTACTGATATTGAATCCATAAGATTTTTAGTTAAACCTATCTACCGTTGAAAAGTGGGTTGCTAAATTTAAACGAGGTGAAATGAGCACCGAGGACGATGCATGTAGTGGACGCCACAAAGAGGCTGTTACCGAAGAAAACATAAAAAAGTCCACGAAATGATTTTGAGTGAACGCACAGTGAAATTGTGCGAGATAGCTGAGGCTCTAAAGACATCAAAGTAACATGTTGGACATATCGTGCATGAATATTTTGGTATGCAAAAGCTCTGTGCAAAGTGGGTGCCACGCAAGCTCATAATCAACCTAAAATAAGAACGAATTGATGATTTTCAACGGTGTATGAAACTGTTCCACCATAAAAAACCCGAATTTATTAGTCGATATGTGATAATGCATCAAACATGGCTCCATCACTTCGCACCAGAATCAAAACGATAGTCATCTAAGTGGACTGCACGTGGTAAATCGACTCCAAAGCCTGCAAAGATGCAACAGTCGTCTGGTAAGGTAACGGTATCAGTCACTATTACATAGAGTTATTGGAGCGTTTGAAGGACGAAATCGCGACGAAATCATTACGATATACAACTATATGTATATCAAAAATCGCAACATTTTCTTTGGAATAATACTCCAAAAATTGATGAAACTAGTGGGTGAAATATTTACATATCCATGATTATGGAGAAATTGAACCAACAAGAATTCATCACACAAGAGCGTTTCAATACTTGTCATATGCTTGTGCCTTTACAAAAATTATCTTGAAATCATTGGATTTAATTAACCCCTTATTCTCCCACAAACCCTCCTCAGGGATTTGTGTTTGATTCCCAAACCGTCTCTATGGTCAACTTTATCTGCTACAAATTACTCGTATAATAACTGAAAAGTTCATATCCCTTTTTCTGATTTCATCTCGAGCTGTCACGGCAACCCATCAGTAATTTCTCCATAACTGGAGCTGTGAGAAACATGTGCCGCTGTAACGCGCTACATTCTCTAATAAAATAACACTTCCCGTATAGTTCGTGATCATCTATTCAATTAGAAAGGCGTTACTGATTTCATTCTGAGATGCTTCCAGTGAAAAGATGGGCTCGTTAGCGAGTAATCGATATATATGCAGTACATGCATGAACACAAGTAAGAGAGTTCATCGAAATTAACGTTCGAATGGATAAAGAGTTTTCAAAGGCTTCCCCTAATCAAATATATGTATTGCTTGCAATTTAATAGTGAACATTTACTTTTTTGAGAAAAATCTAGATGAAAGCCTAATTGAATTATATGTGCAATTTGTTCAACCCATTTACTAATCAACCTTTATACCATACGGAAAATATAGAAAAAGTTGAGGTAGATTCATTGAACTCCAATACTCTTCCAAACGAAGGTCACTCTTCATTGAAATGGAAAAATTAAAGTCAAAAAGGCAATAGCAAGGCAATATTGTGAATATTCGAAAACAGAAACGAAATGTTAAGATCAACCTGAGATCACAGTGAGGTTGAATCAAATAAAATCGTCATCAAAGAACCATGCAGAAAGGTAGCAATTGTCGGTTAGCTTTCTGTATCGTTAGGTTTTGAAAACGAATTGATATGGGTTTTTCTGTAAGCCAACCTCATTTCAAAGAAAAGATGAGTGGCGAAACTCTTTTATTGTTAATTTCAACTTATTTTAATTGTGGAAGGCTAAAAACTTATGACTTCGAAAGCAACATTGATGTTTAAACGAATCCATTTTACTTACAGGTCATCTCCAACTTCAATGTTCAAATTCAAACACCACAGGAGGATTGAAATTTATAATTGAAAAAATGAACTGCATATGTATAAACCCCACGCTGATAATTCAGTTATTTCTTCATTCAACTAACATATACATATTTGTATATTTGACTATTTCATGCTTCTCTTCATTCATACTGATTGTTATCATTATTTTCTAATTAGAATAATTACCTAAGATAACCAATACTTATGAATACATATTTCACCCGAGTATCAGTAGCAATCCAACATCCGGTATATGTGCTTATCGAGGAAATCGTTAAATTGTTTTAATTGTTTTACATAAAATTACTACCTTTTCGCAAAATTGTCGCTGTGCTACTTCAAACCAACAAATATTGTTCATTTCTCGAAAAATTTAAAGATCGACAAAAGGAAAATTAGTCATGAAAAATATTTAGGTAGATGACGTTGATCCTATGTCGACCATATCAAATTCCAATGAATGTTTATGGAACAGAAATACAAGAGGATTTTTCAACATATTGTGTCAACAATAGGTCATGGGTATCGAAAAACATTTGGAATATAAATTGAGATGGTAAATTTTTATGGGAGATTAATTTTTGGAAATGAAAGTTTTTGGCCTTCTACTTCTCCATCTTGATACAAAAAAATGTGAGAATTCTCCAAAGAAAGAAAGGAAGCAATCAATTTCAAGAAATTGACTATATACAAAGATATGTAGACCATGCAAAGAAATAGCTTTCAGGCACAAACTGGAGAAAGCCCTCTCGATACAGCTATTTTCATATAAACATTGAATTACACGAAAGGAGAATATTTTCTCGAAACAAAAACTTTTATGTGAACGCTGAATTATACAAAAAACCCTTTTCTCTATTCCGTTGGTATTTCAAACATTCGTAATGGAATCGAATCAGACATCATTCACAGGATTTCTACGTAATAAAATTATGAAAGAAATATAATTGTACTTACATGTCATCCTCTCTGCTAAACATCCGATATTTTGCCGTAAGACTCTTGCCTTGTCGGCCCTTCAGAAGCAAATACGGATAACATTATAAGAAAAAAAACTCAATTTCTTCATTAAATTACGACTTTCTGTCATGAAACAAGTTGAATCCACCCATATCATCAATGTGAATAACATTCATTCGCTTATTTGAATTGAGTGTGTTCTCTTATAATGTTATCCGTATTTGGTACTGAAGAGCCGATAAATAGTGTCTGTCTTACGGCGAAAAATTGAATGTGTAACAGTAAGGATGACGGTGTTTTATGTAAGTGAAATTTTACTTATTTCATTTATTATATGTATTATGTAGGAATCCTGTAAATGATATCCGATTCGATACCATTACGAATGGTTGGAATGCAAATTGAATAGAGAAGTGTTTTTTGTATAATGCAGTGTTTATATAAAAGTATTTGTTTCGTAAGTATTTTTCTTTCGTGTAATTCAAGGTTTATATGAAAATAGCTGTTTCGAAAGGGTTTTTCCTTCCAGTTTGTGTTATTGGCAGAAAACATTGAGAGATAGTTATCTCTTATACATGATTGCTAAACACCATTTATTACATGAGAGGTGAATTTTTTGATACTCTCATGCAATAAAGTTTTGTTGGAGAAACAAGATAGTTGCTTGATGAAAAAATAAAACCTGTTGAAAAAAAAATAAGGGCTTGAGTTATGATAAAAAGCCAACAATAAAAGGATGAGTAGAGGTATATCAAAAGCCCGTAACATTGCATTTGGTATATCCTATTTCTAATTACATATCTTAAATTTTAGTACTAAATAAAATTCAGGTAATTTTTCTCAATTTTTCGACTTTCTTCAAATGGCATGGTTTGAAAACCATGATAAAAAATTGAAAAAGAAATATTTGGATGAAATCGAAGCAATTCTACTTACTGCGCATGAATATGATAATGATTGGAAGCGTAAGATGGCCATTTCAGCTACTTACCTGAAACAAAAATATAAGTGAAATTTATTATAAGGATATGATAGATGGAATGTGAAAAAAATTAATTTTTTGAATAAAATTACTCATTTCTAAATTATTCTGCAATTGATTATTCAACATCATCCTTTTGAAAAAGATGTTATTCTTATTTGTAGATACTATTCGCATTTCTAGTAACTATAGAGAATATAGAAGGTTGAAAAATTAAAACGAATTTATTAGATACAGTACATAAAGATACTTTGAAGAATTTATCCGAAACTGAAACTTTTTTCTGATATAACATTTCATGAACAGGTAATAAATTGAGGCCTTTCATTCCAAAAGTATTGAGATTGCTGATTGACCGGAAGAAAAAGGCTGGACTGGAAAAACAATAAAACAGGGCTCCAACGAAATGACGCAGAACAATTATTCCAACACCAGAATAACAAAAAAATCTGGTTTGCTTATTTCGTTTTTTTCTTGATACCCCACGCATATGCGAATTATGGTAAAATCGCAAGTTCGTAACGATGTCATGTGATAAAAAATAGAACTTTTTATCATTCAAGCGGAAATAACGGTCATTCAAGTAGCATATTGAGGATGTTGAAAAAAGTAGTTGACAATATCTTATTTTGAATCATTGAGGTACCCCAATTTTTTGTTCCCCGTTATTACAGAAATCAGAGGAGTTGGAAATCATACCGAAGTTCTCCAATATTATTCCAGGCTCCGTTATTTACAAAAACCTGACGGCTTTCTTCCTGAAAACATTCATTTGGTTACATAACGCTCAACTAACTTCGCATTATCATAATTAAAGTCCAGATTTCAGTAGAATGTTATTTTAATAATCGTTATCTCGTTCTCGTGTGCCGAGCCCCGTCCTCACCCAACCAACCAACCGCACCCTACACCAAATAACAAAAAAGAGGCCATTTGTACGGCCTGCTTTGCAGGAGCCTTTATATTACGTATAAATTTGCCGGTAATGTGCATACAAAAAACCTCACGTACCAACATCAAATCCCCCGAAACCAATATTAAAATTTAAAACATGAAGCCGATGTTAGATTCCGTAACAACGGGAATAAATTTTCCGAAATGTGAACCGAACCATATGAATGTCATGAAAAAAAGATATGTCGGTTTTTTACTACGAAATCTTACGAGTGTACGCTTCGCTGATAGAGCTTTCGACGAAATTTGAAATATGTTTCAGAAGATTTAGACTCTCGAAGGATCGACAACTGCGAAGGATTGATGAAATTATAGGTTTTTTTGGCGGTTTCATACGAAAAAATATTTCATTTTGTTTCACCGTAAAAATGACACCACAAAGATACGTTTTTAAAGCAGATGAGTGCGTTTAAGAAATCTGGAAATAAGAGGACTCGATACAAAGTTTCATTTTTTTTATTTCTTGACCTTTCTGTTAGTATTGAGTTAAACAAAAATGTAAACATTGAAACTTTTTGGTCATTACTTAGTTTGGCAACTTACTGAAAATTTTAAAGACCGTAGAAAGTTTCTTTACAATGTTGAAAGTTCAATGAAGTCTATAGGCGTCAATAGTTTGGAAACGGAAATACCTAGGTGTTCAAAATACTCAAAGCGAATAATGAATTTTTTTTTCAAAAGTCCGTGTAATGATTTTCAACGCCAAAACTACTTCATACCCAACTTATGCGAACATTATGATATGTCATTTCTAAACCACTCCATACTGGAAAGAATTGAAAGTTACTATTTACACAAATATTTTAAAGTATTAGCTCAATATTATTTTTATCTTCCGTACATAAGAGTCCTCGCTCTCTAGCACTTTGTTGTTCAATACGTATATTAATCGGTTTTGTCGAACACCAGAAACCCAATAATTCAAATCCATTAAAAACAGTCCCTCCTTATATCAATCTTTCTTCATTAATGCCACATATAACTTATTCTCAGATAGGGAACCATTATTTTCCGGAATATTCCGCATCCTTTTCCCATCATGGAAAATCTTCTCGCTCCGAAAAGTCCTCCAATCTCAATGAGAGCATTGAAGAAGATCGATAATCTTCCACCACCAAACTGATACGATTTATACTGCATTCCTGTCGTGTGTTCAAATGTTCATAGTCAGTTAGAATCATCACAGATATTTGGAAATTAGCTAAAGTATGTCTTGTATACAAAAGTGAAAATGCAAATAATATAGAGAATTACAGGCCCATATCTATTTTATGTATGTTTTCTAAAATTTTTGAGATTATTTTATGTAATCGCACATATGTTTCTCAACATCAACATGGATTTGTTACAAATCGTTTTATTTAAACATCTAGTCATTATTACTCAATTTATTTCCGAAGTATTAGATAACAAATGGCCAAGTTGAAGTTATATACACGGATTTCTCTATGGCATTTAATAAAATTGATCGTGGTGTCTTGCTCAATAAACTAATGGGTTTCGGTTTTTCGAATACTGCCTCTCAGCTGATGCAATCCTATCTGACATGTAGAAAACAATTCGTGTCCTATAACGATTATGAGTCTAGAACATATATGGCTTCTTCTGGTGTGCCTCAGGGCTCCAACCTAGGTCCTCTTTTGTTTTTATTGTTTATTATTGACTTATGTGAAAGTTTAGCTTATGAGCAGTTATGCTTCGCGGATGACTATTTTCTATAATTAAGGAAGTAGGTGATTGTGTAAATCTTCAATATCAATATCAAAGAAACGCAAAGTAGTGAGTCTAAAAAAAGAAATTTACATTTCTGTATGTAATACAGGATTCAGATCTGCTGAGATGTAATGAGATCAAAGACCTAGGGGTAATATTCGACCATAAATTAACATTTGGTAGACATATTTCACAAAAAGTTTCAGAATCTTTGAGAGCTTATGGTTTCATTGTTAGACATTGCAGAAACTTTCGTAATATTAAAGCTATGAAGCTGTTGTATTTCACCTACGTACGTTCGATGATAGAATATGCAAGTATCGTCTGGAGTCCATTCCATGAGATTCATAACATCGCCATTGAAAGAGTTCAAAGAAAGTTTTATAAACTTCTAATTTTCAAAATAGAGAGTTCTTACCCTCAGAGATGTATCAGTAATGATGTCATATATAAACGTTTGGAACTTTTCAGTTTAGAGCATCGCAGAAAATGTGCGTCGATCATATTTTTATTCAAATTAGTAAATGAGAGAGTTTACTGTCCTAAAATTCTGGAACAAATTACCTTCAATGTACCACGGCAAGTTTCACGATCTCACTCCATTTTTAGACCTCTCAGAGCAAGAACTAACATTGTGCTCAATTCAATGTTATGTGTATGAATTTCAATAGTATTTGTTTCCATTGTGATATACTCTCCACTAGCCTTCATAACATTATTAGAATTGCGAACGTGTACTTGAAGTAGTTAATTAGAGTTATTTTTTCTTTTTGTTCATTTTATTTTTCGTTGTTTATGGTTAAGTATTGTGAATATAATTTCATATTGTCTGTTGGACAATAAAGATATTATTATCATTAACTCCAACCACTTCTAGTGAAAGTAAAAATTTCTCTGTCCTCAAGTTTACGATGCACTGTTTGAACCTTTGATGTAGTTATGAATATTACTGGATTTTTTTCCAACACCAAACCGTTATTTTAACACCTCGACGCCTGTTTCGTTCACCAAGTGATAATTTTCAAGAGGAAGATCGAAATAATCTTCCTAATTTCAACTTGAGACCACTTGATGTTATGTTGATGAGTCCAAACATGCTCTACTATTCCGGATTTGCTGGTTTCTCCTCACTGTGTTTGTATCGTGTGCTCAGTAATGCGAACTATCAATGGCTATTAGTTTCACCGATGTATGATTCTCCACACTCGCAGGGTATCATCCCCAAGGAGGAACACTGGTTTAGGAGAAAATTCAAAAAAGTCGCATATAGGTTGCTCAACAACGCATTTAGCCAAGCTAGCGTTGAGATACGCAACATATGGAAACCTCAAATGACCTTCAAATTGTCACATCTCGGAGGAATAAGTCCAGTCGTCATCCAAAGACGATTGTGGAAACTAACAATGGAAATTCGTGAAGTAATTTGGCTTGAAACCTTTCAATTCTCATTTCTTGTTGATAGTTCATTTTTTAATTGTTGCTTGTATTTCATTTCATTATAATTTCAGTTGTTTTGCTTCATATAATTGTTATTTTCTAGCTTGTCTTTAATTGAAATTTTTTACAGATTCTTTCAGGGATTTCAAATCAATTTATACCATATCAGACAATGCAAGTCCGAACTAATGAAATTTAACTCCTTATTTCGTGTAAAATTTAAGTTCAACAAAAACTCTTGAAGAATAGCGTAGTAAATTTTAGTCTAGGGCTATATTTGCAATTTTTTCCTTCATGTATTCTGTTTTGGTATACATTAGACTGTCTTTTTCCCATACTTACTCTGTCAATAAGAGTAACTCTTTGGGCAAAAACGTATATTTATTCTCATTATTAAAGAAACATTATGACAACCCTCAAATTTTTTAATTCGCTACCCAATCAAATAAAAAGTTCAAAAAACCAAAATGAATTTAAAAAACGATTAAATGACTACATTACCAATTTGCCTCGTACAGAAATACATAAAATAGTGTATTGATATAATTTCTGTTTCTATACATATATAGTTATTAACCCCAAATAGTGTTCCGTTATTATATAAATATATCTTTAAATCGAAAAACAAACTGACCATATGTATGTGTATATGTGTATGTATGTATATATGTGTATATGTGTGTATGTGTATAT
>WOGO01001235.1:0-18888 GCA_015342085.1 Leptinotarsa defecta | reverse complement strand
GTTGAAATGTTCATCTATTTCGAACCTTCCAAAGAGTTTCTTGCTTCCGTTAGAGGTTGAGTCTTGTTTGAAAATCATCAGTGTTATTATTAGATTGGCTGGTGCCTCAGCTATACTTGTTTCCTTATAACAGTCAGTTAGTTTGGCGCATGTTTGTTATGTATGTTATGAATTATGTATTTTTCAGCAGTTTTCTATTTCCTAAATCAAATCTAAGAGCCACAAATTATTTTAAAAAGTCATAAAATTTCTTGTACATTTCCTAGTAATTCCAAATATTGTTTAATCTTACTTTGAAGTTTGAACTCGGAATTTTCTCATTCCGATTGTAAACATGTGTTTTAATGGAGTAGTTTTGTTTATTAAGGATCGTGACATTCTGCAAAACTTTTGTCGAGTTTAATTAGTAACTTGAATCCCCAAAACGTTAGCCATTTTAGGAAAGCCAAGTGAATAAATAAAAAAAATTATTTTAGTAAAAAATAAATAAAATTTATATACACATCAATTTACTGATCAATTATATTGTATATGTTATGGTGTAATTTTTTGGTTGGTCCTTTATAATCTACTTTTTGGAATCAATAATTTTTTAGATTGCCGGAGGTTAAAAAGCCAAAAACTATTGAGGAACATAATTAGTTTTGATAACTCAGATATTTTTCATTTATTGAATGGATAATAACAAATCCTTTTTCTATATTTATCCACTTTCTCTTTCGCAGAGGCCAGCCTTTGCCCTTTTGCTTCGCCTAACAACACTGCAATAGGCATATTTTCTCTGTCTAATAATTTTTTATGGTGTGAAATCACCAATTTTGTATTAATTTTGTTACTAGATTTAGATTTTTACATTACCAACTTCTATTTGTCGTATGGAAGTTTAACAAAGTACTACTAATAATATGTGATGGAATCGGCCGATACTTGATTAAAACCCCTAAAGTACTCAAGAAACACTTTATTGTGAGATATCCACTACATGTAACACGTGTTTCGTTGTACAATAGCTTCTTCAGGTGTGTCTATACTCCACGCCGATATGCATGCCTGAAGAAGCTATCATATAGCCAAACACATGTTACGTTTTTGTAAAACTGTTTAGTGAAAATCTTACAGTAGTGTTTCTTGAATATACTATTACTACATGACACTGAGATAAATTATTTCAGTTATTGCCATAATAACCTTGTAGTAAATTGTGACACTGAAAGGCTTCTCAGCAATTCGAAGAAGTAGGACTTGTAAGGAAGTTGATCAGTTTCATAGGGCCACCACCCACAGTTGCGACAATTTTCAATGTCCATTTTTTCTGTTCAGCTTTCTTTCGCCAATCAGTCTTTTCGTTTATCTTTGTCCCTTCACTTCCAAGACAAATAATACCTTAAAATGTTCAGGAAAGATCAAATCAGGAAAAAATAACATTGAATGGAAACTTATTTATTCTAAAAACTTATTGGCATCCCAACAAAGTTTATTGTATATAACAAATTCTACGGTGTTCTAAAAATTCTTATAATTACTTCAACTTGCTGAAGAGATCTTTTGTAACACAGTGATCCACAGCATGTAACCAATCAAAAAGTTCCTCCATGCAAATTTCAGTGGTGCGTTTTCGAGAATTAACTCTATCATTGCAAGCTTGATACTTTTCAGCTAAATTTTTACAATGTTCTGTTTCTTTGCATTTGTCCTGAAAATGAAACATCTTTTCAAATATTTTGTTTTCACTATGATGGGTTTCATACCCTAAGAATTTGCTGGGGATCTTGTAATTCCTCCTCCTCCTCTTCTTCCTGAGCTTTCACAGAGAGTAATTTTGGAAAAAATCGGTCGAAAAACATTTTTACAAATTGGTTTTATTAGAAGTAAAAGATCGATTCTTTACGTAACAAGAACAAAAATTTATTGAAGAACTATAAATGACAGATTGAAGTTGACAGAGAAATTAGACATATGACAACACAATTGACAGAGGTGAGCTCTTGAAAATAATTATTTCTTGAACGCTACTAACCAGAATTTTTGAGAACGGTTACCTGAAAATATATTATTGTTGGTTACGTCCAAAATATGATGGTTGGGTCAATTGTGTTATTGATAATCAATAGCTAAATTATTTTCCAGTTATTAAGGGAAAAATTAAAATCTGAGAAGGCCCCTCGAAATGAAAAAATAATGAACTGATGGTAAGTTTTATCATTATTATTTACTCCACTGTGTTATCATGCATGCATAATCGAAAAAACAAAATATTTGGGTGATTGTGAAAAGTGCCCAAATGATTTTTTTGAGATGTGATCTCTAAAAGTAGATACCCATTTTGGTGTGAAAAGGAATCTCAGTTCCTTATTGTAAGGGCCTGTTCATGAGAGGAAAAGGGAACTTGTGTGCATTGTCCCACGATTGATAAATTTTCAGCTGGAAATGACGATTAAATTGAATTCAATGAACAGAAACCTATGTAGTTCATTGTTTTTATCAGTCAAATGTGGTAATTGATGATAACCGTAACTGTTTGGTGCTAAAAAGTGCTTACCTGAGTCAATAAAAGTTGGATATAATTAGTTATATGAAACGTTGATAAAAGTTTGGAATTTGATGTATAGAGAAGAATATTAATTTGTACTTCCAATATATCCCTGGCAGTTAAACCATTGCCTACAACAAAAAACTGACGGCATTACATTTTCATAACCATAGGCTGCTCATATCAACTTTGAACGAAAATTATATTATATCGAGAAGAAAGTTATTAAGAAGATAGCTGAAAGCTGGTGGGACGGTAGCCGGTTAGTTTGGCGTGAGTGGTTTGTTCCAGTCACTCAATCGATCGTGAGGTGAAATGGTGGTTCAAGCCGCGAGGCCGGATCACCGATTCTCACTATCTATCGTTCAACCCGTGCTAGGGATCGCACGTTGAAAGTTTATACCTCGTTAATTCTTACCTCGCACAAATTTCTACTTGTGAGGGTTGTCATTTGTAGCGAGGCGACAGCTGGTTAACGAAAAAACAGATTTCAAACATATTCAAAAAAGTAATCCTTGTTTATAGTTCTTCCATACGAATCAAAATATTGGCTTCTTTATGATTTTGGTTAACTATACCAGCAAATGAAAGCAAGTAAGTTCAAAAAATCACGAAGAAGAAAAGGTCATGTTTTGAGGTTCGGTTTTTTTTTGAGTAAACCAAGTAAACCTGAAATAGTTCATTTTCGAAGTCATAAAGAAATACATTTTTTAAAATGGCGGAACGTATAATACCTATCCAAATCGAACAAGAAGAAACTCCCGATGAGAATCTCATCCAACTATCGGAACCAATGGAGCAGCTGGTTATTGAACAAGGACCAGTTCCAGTCCAAATTCAGGAGGATGAGATTGAAGAAAACGATGATGTTGAGAAATATTTCAAAGAATTTGATCTCTTTGAAGGGCGGAATGAATATTCTCTAATTAGTGCTAATGTTCCGGAAAAAATTATTTTGATAATTGACAGAGCACAAGATGAAAAATGCACACCTTTTCTTACTGAAAAATCAAAGTTTTCGCCTCTTAGTATGCTGAGAAGAATTGTTAAACTGTTTCTGAAATTGAAACATATGATTAATGCAGATCATGAGTTTGCTTTGATGGTTTTGAATGAAAATGATTCTAGTTGGCAGTGTGATTTTACACGGGATCCAAAAAAGTTGAATTATAATATTGATAGAATCAAGCAATGTGATGTCGAAGATTCTTTCAGTCTAAACTCCTTATTCACCGAGATAAGCAATCATGTACAACTTCCAGATTTTGACAATCAACTTCCACCAAGATATATAATTCGCCCCATAATACTCTATGGTAGATCCTACACTATCCCAGCTCTGGAATCAAATGCTGAAATCAGTAAATTATTGAACAACCCATACTTTGTGGTTGACACTCTATTTACCCATGAGCCTGTAGACAGAAGTAACAACTGTAATAAAATATCTGAATGTTTACAAAAAATTGATCAAAAAGGCCTATCTTACTTTCTGCCCGTTGGGCGAGATACATCTAGGCTTCACAAATCTATGGCTAAACTATTGGGACATCCATTACAAAGGCCCATTCAGAAGTTGCAAAAAATTTGAAATTTCTAGTCTGATTACTTTACCTCAGTATACAGCCCTTTTTTATATATATAAAAATAATGTAATAAAACATATACTTGAATCAAATAAATATTTTGTTGCTGCAGTTTAAATCTATTCGTCTTCATTAATTAATTGCATAGTCAGTCGGGTATAGAATAATTGCACTATAGAAAGTCAAAGTAAGGTAGATATCATCTCTACATGTTTTTGTATATTCTCAGGATTTTGGAGTATCTCTAAATTACTTGTCGGATCTAGGGCAAAAGTCACAAGTCAACAGTTCGGTTTCAAACCCTTTCAGAATGCATAGTGCACTTAACCTACCAGATATTACTGCTTGTACAGAGTCACACTAAGGAAAGACCAATTTTTTTTATATGCGGCTGAGTATAGGAACAATTTCTAGGTTGAGTGTAGAGACACAAATTAGCAGATTCTTCAGTCATATCAGATCAAACAGTTTGATCTTCCTCTTGAAGATGATCACTTGATGATCGAAACACGCGTCGGGGTGTTAAAATATTGTTTTTGTGTAGGGAAAAAACTCCAGTAATATTCAAGAACATATATATTTGTGATACACTGTTTGGAACCGTTGGTGAGTAATGAATATTACTGGAGTTTTTTCCCAACACCAAACTGTTATTTCAACACCTCGACACATGTTT
This sequence comes from Leptinotarsa defecta, assembly GCA_015342085.1. NCBI lineage: Eukaryota > Metazoa > Arthropoda > Insecta > Coleoptera > Chrysomelidae > Leptinotarsa > Leptinotarsa defecta. Next base: position 14,096 of record WOGO01001235.1, on the reverse strand, counting down.
CCATCACCAAGTGATCATTTTCAAGAGGAAGAATAAACTAAATATACTTACAATGTTATCCTTATTTACACCATAGATACCTCTTCTAGCAACCTGCGTCTTGAGTGTTTTAAAAATTAATTTCACAATATTGCCGTATCTACTAGTCCTAAATTAATTTTACAATGTGTCCTTATGTAATAGTCAGGTAAATCTAATAATTAAAATACTATTTTAAGAAGCTATTTCCATATTGATTTCAATTTAAATTGAAATAAATATAGGAATGATCGAAATAGTACCGACTTTCAACTCGAAACAATGTGGATTGTGAAAAAATTCAAATTAAGTCGGTTTGAAATTCTGAGTTAAAAATTTAAATTTCCGAATTATATTATGGAAAGTAAGGTTAAGATTTTTCGCCCTAGAATCCGTGGGAGTCAAAGTTTCAACTGTCACGAAACAACAGTAATGTATGTTGTGTTTGTGAGTTTCGAAGTAATAGATTGAATCAGGAACACGTTTGTTCAAGTTCAAGTTACAAACGAACAATCCTTGTATATATCATATAATTTATTATATACAACGTGATAACCTTTTATGTCATCAAAAATTGTAAAAAATCTAAAAATAATTTGCTTGGTTCAGGTGACTGGCCATTCGACTGAACAATGGCTAACACTTTTAAATATTTAAATAAAATATCCAATAATTTAAGGTACCTCTTCTTGTCTGTATTATTTCCATACAATGTTTATTTTTCAGAACAATCTCTACCACTCATCCAAAAAATGATGCTTGGCTTTCTAAAATCTTTGTTAGGAAAATCGAACCCACCAAAGAATCCCACAGTCGTATGTTGAGCGATAAGGAAATAATTTACTCTCTGCAAACACATAATTACAGACCAGATTCTAAGGTTGCATATCTGAACAATGTGTGAGTGTACTTCAGCCAAAGAAGTTTTTTAATTTTCCCTTTACCGAGTCACAAAAACTAATACATATATTTGTTTTTGTAACTACTTTTCTAACATATATAAATTAAAAGAGAAACCTCTACATGAAACATCAATTTTGCATGGAACTGGATTTTTTTAATGATTAATGAATATTCCAGAAAAAATACAGTCAACTTTATAGGAGCCCAAGATTCATTAAAAAAAGATGTGGAATTGGTTGGATCTTGGACAGTAAACGTAGGTGATCAAGATCAAGCTTTACATTTATGGAAATTCACAGGAGGTTATGAAACAATTGATCAATTTAATGCTCTAGTGGGTAGTAGCCAGGTTGGTATATTCGATGTGATTAATAATTCCCTTTCATCTGAGTCTTACTTTACCTAACACATCATTTGTATTATTGTGTATTTGCTGTTTATCAGATTATTCTGTGATCAAATGAGTTGTTTCCAGATCAACCTTCCAACAGTTGGACACATTTTTTTGACATTGGTAGTGTCATTTACTTTTTAGCGATTTGATCACAATTTTTAGTTTCTAGGATCAGTTATATGACAACTTGAAAATTCAGATGGACACTAGTCCATTTGAGAAAACTACTGTTGTACTGAAACACGTATTGGAAATAATCTATTTTGTGAAGATTTGTAATTGTCATCATAAACCGCCTGAATTTTGAGGTAGTGTAGGAATAGCTTATGATCTACATAATCGAAAGCCTTGTATTGTGTAACCACAATTTTGAGAGAATATCACTTCTCACCATCAAATTTTTATTTTCAATTTCACCATACAACAGGAGACATTCAGGACTTTCATTGGACACCGATGAGTCAGTCACTCCTCAAAGGCAATAACCCACAAAAAAAAACTATGGTGGTCAGCGGAGGGTGTGAATCACTATAACTTTCTGCAATCAGGCCAAATTATAACAGCATACTCCTATTGTGAGGGCACTGGTCAATAGAAGAGATATGGACTTAATCCACGACAACGCTCGTCCGCACGTTTCACAAATCACCGCCCTGAAATCAAACCAATTCGGTGACAAAATTCTGCTTCACCCGCCATACTGTCCAGACCTCACGCCAATCGATTACTACCTTTTCAAGCACCTCGATAACTTTCTCACAGATAGAACCTTCGCCAATTAGGACCAGGCAAAAATGGCCTTCTTCAACGACCCAAACACAATTTTCATGCTGACGAAATTGATTGACAGTTACATTGGCAAAAGGTCACTGATTCAAATGGCGCTTATTTCGATTAAATTTGATGGTGAAGTATAAATAAATATATCTATCTATCATAAAAACGGCCAAAACTTTTGAAACAACCTATTACTTTTTCAACATTTTGTTGCATAACTTGAACATCTGTAAATGATCCCATTCTACCTATCGAATGAGATTTAATATAATTTTTGCAGGAATTCCAGAAACTTATCGATGAACAGGGTAAAATCGTGAGATCACGTCACTTACAGTACCTTCTTGCCTTCAGTTATTGGCCTCAAATTTTACTCAGGGAGCCAAAAAATATTTATGAAATCAGAAGTTATGCACTCAAGCCAGGAACAATGATTGAATGGGGCAACAATTGGGCTAGAGCTATCAACCATCGACAAAACAATAATGAAGCTTTCGCTGGATTCTTTTCACAAATCGGAAGATTGTACAATGTACATCATATTTGGTGTAAGGTTTTTCATTCTTGAGATGAGATGCAAAGATAATAATATTATTTGTAGGTTATAGCAATTTGAATGGTAGAAAGGAAACGAGAGAAAGTGCCTGGCGGTCACCAGGATGGGACGAATGTGTTGCTTATACGGTTCCTTTGATAAGAGAGATGCACTGCAGGATAATGGTGCCAACAGAATTTTCGCCCACTCAGTAGTCTGCTCTGAAGTCTTCAAATTATCAATACAAATGCTACTAGATCAATAAGAATTGGTTGGAAATCAAACTTGAAGTCTAGTATCATTTTTAAAGTTGTAAATATGACTTGATATTAATATTTACTCATCAACTATAAGCATTTTACCTAATTGTTTCAATATCTTCTTCCGTTATTTCATTGCATTTTATTAATTGATATTCTTTAAATGCCATTTTTTTCTAATTGAGAATTGTTATTTATATAAGATTGATGTATATTTCGAAATATATACTGGAAAAATGTTATTGATTCCAATTGTGTTCATCGATTCAATAGCCTCTTTGGAGAAAGAGTGTTCTACTGAAACAGCATTCAATAATATTCTCAATGTGTATATTTTCGTCACCAGTACATTTTGGTATTGGAACGTCTTTCCACCAGGTTGAACTAGGTAAGTTCTCACATAATTTCTGGGTAAGTTCTAGGTAGTCACAGCATAACTGTCAAATATGGAAGTACGTCAACAAAGCTTTTGACAAAGTTAATCATGAGTTATTGATCCATAATCTTTGTTTATGTGGTGTTGATGGGCAAATATTGCAGTGGCTCAAGAACTATCTTACAGAAAGAACACAAATTGTTAAGAGTTAATCATTACTATTCTCATACCATCGCAGTTACATCGGGTGTTTCACAAGGTTCACATTTGGGACCACTGTTGTTTAATCTTTTTATCAACGATCTAATCAGATGTTTCCATGAAACCGAAGCTTCGTTATTTGCCGACGATTTAAAATGTTTTAAAATAATTAAAAATGAAGCTGATACCTTGTGTCTACAAAACGATATAGTTGCCTACCTAACTGGTGTTCACAAAATGGTATGTGTTTGAATGCATCCAAATGCCAAATTCTTCACTTTCATCCAACACATCACCCAATAACTTTTGAATATAGTATAAATAATCGGCCTTACATTCTGTTACTGAAACCGAAGATCTAGGTGTGATCCTAGACTCCACACTTAACTATAAATTACACATTTCCGCTGTAATTCAAAAATCTATGAAGAGAACCACTCGTTATTTCACCAAGATCACTGCCATTAAATCTCTTTATTTTTCCCTGGTTAGATCTCATCTTGATATTGTTCCACAGTTTGGTCTCCTCATTACGTTACACAAAAAGTGAAACCAGAGGCCCTACAGCACAATTTCCTGCGATGTATTGCCTTTAAGATGCGTGTATACCATGACTACTACATTTGAATGCATTACCTTCTCTTGAGGCTCGCAGAAAACATAAGAGATCTAATACTTATAATCGAAATTATCAACATACTATCAGCCCCGAGCTTTTCTCAAAATATCCTTACATGTCCCCAGTCGTTCAACTAGACAGGTGCAAACGTTTTACGTTTGCCTACAAATCTTTAATGTATCAGTTTTCCGCTTTAAAAACCATATTCTCCACCTAGCCATCTAATACTGTCTGCTTGTGTTGTTGTATCGTGTCTAGTGTTACTTGCCTGTATGAATTTTATTAGTTCATATTGTTATAAATTTTAATTTTTCTTAAATAATCTACTTGTTATCTTACAATTTACTTTGAATCCGCTGTATTGCATCAAGTACTACATAGCACTGTACTACTTATATCTGAATTGGGCTTGCCCATGTATATAAATAAATAAACTAATACTTTCTGATAACTTGATAATGGAACAGAAACCAAAACTAACAAAGATTACATACTTTGGAGTTCAGAAAATGGGTTATCATGTTAGAATTTGAATGCTCATAAACTAGATAAATCCCTTGTGAACGACATCCCTTTAGAAGTCGTCATTACCGAGATCTTACCTTTTAAGGTACGATTTCAAGCGCAAATCTTATGATATGCAGCAAAAATCCATGTGGTGAAATCAAATCAACGTTCACATAGCAGTTATTAAAATAAGTAAAGTAAACCCCTCTTGCTACCATTAAATTCACAGGTTATTCTCACAATAAAACAGAATTTAAAAAATGACGATATCATGAACGTTGGTAATAATAATAGAGATTAGCTGGATGCTCATCAACTCAGAAGCCCAATAAATGACTGATTGATGCTTCGGAATTTAATTGTTTAAATAAATGTTTCATTTTTTAGTTTAACCACTATTTTGGTCCCAATTTCAAACAAACGTATAGATGATTATTTCATCAAAATCAGACCACTATTGGTCATTGAAATTTTCAATAAAAACAGAGCATTCAATCCATATCAGTCCAGATATATATACAGTTAAAAAAAGCTATAGCTGCATTCAAATGCATTACCCATACCATTCAATGATTATGGTATAATGTGATTTCCTATCCTTTTCATAATTTCTACGGATATTAGCACATGACACCATTCCAACAATGAGTCCGACTTTCAACTTATTGGGTGTTCCATGGTGCAGTTTTAGATCTTTTCCCATTCATAATCCATGCTAACGATGCCGTCAACAAATATCCATACAACTAACCATTAAACTATCCAAATCTACTTGACAAATTAAATAACATAACAACTTGACAGGCTATGTGAAAGCTATTTTTCTCAGAGTTTTTTTGACATTATCAAAGAAGTGATGCCCGAGATGGTGGTCATGTTGTTACAAACGAATTTAGTAGTAAAAGTCTGTCGCAGTGGTAGATGAAACGTCAGCCATAAAAACCTGCAGACCACGGCCAAAAAACCGGAATATGTTTATGTCAAAAAAAAGTATCACTCTACTAATGAAACATTTTCACCGTTACCCAACAGTTCACTTATTTAATATCAAATAACTAACTACCCTCTCATGTAACCTGTTGTGCTATTTATAGCTCTTAATTATTCATTTTTTCACGCTAGCATAAAAAATACAGGATTTTCAACTCAAACTAAAGTTTCGATGAAGAATTTTAGCAACACTATGATGCATAGGCCAGAGGTAGGTCAAGGGTTCTTAATTGAAATGAACCGTTTGGAGAGTAGGTTAGGACATAACAGTATGTTTGTTTCTAGAAATATTTCAACTCGAACTAGAGTTTCAAGGAAGACTTTAAGGAATGCCAGACTGCAAAAGTAAGTCGATTCTTTTGATATTTCATTACTATAGTCAATGAAATAAATGAAACTCGAATGGAGCTGAAAACTATAATTCAAGTTAAAAAAACTATAATAAAAACTTTGACAGAAGAAGTTTTCAACAAATATTATTTACAATAAATCTACTATTTTTTAAATAATAAATACTGCTAATAAGTTTTAATGAAAAAGGTTTAAATCATTTTATACAATACATGAACATAATATAAGAAAAAAAAAATACAAATTTATACAATTTTAAAATATAGGCAACGACAACGATATATACAATAACAATATTTTGGCGACAGTCATCTATAATCTTACTTTAACTGGTTTAAAATATTCCGTTTCCATTCATTCATTAAGATAAAAGTGAAGATTTAATACCATGTCCAGATATTTCTTGCGTTTCAATTTGTGAACTACCGAATCACTAAATGATTCGACTATTGACAGAAATCTGAAGCAATTTTCATGTATTTCATGACAAGTATATATTTATAATTTGTAGTCTTCAAAATTCAGGAGAATAATATTCACAAACTTGTGATGAGCTACCCAAAGTTTGTCAAGATTAACTTGCTAAAACTGCCACTACAAATCCTTGAAGGTAACAGGTCGAATGATATTTAATTTAATGAAATAAGAAGTTACTATTGAAACACACTCTCATTCTACAGATAATTTAAGATTATTTGAGCTCAAGCAAAAAAAAATTATTTCCATCACCTAGTAAAGAATTTTGATAGAAAATGTCAAAAAATTTCAGGAGATATATCTTTTGGTGATAAAAATTCGATATTACTTGTGGAAATATTTTAAATTGATAGAATGAAGAATCACGGACGTTAAAACTGGCCGCCATCGTCACTATTTGAACAATTTAGATCATGATTTTGATTTTCGTATCCTGAATACGTGAAAAGGGACCTTTTTATGAACATACTCAACACATTTTCACATCATACAAAATATTTTCATTAAAATTCACCTGTCATTAGCTAATGACACTGAACATTATTGAGTTCATTTACCTAAGGCCCATGGTAATGTTGGCAACACTTAATGACTTTGAAGATCCTACAACTGTTATTGAAATATGCTTTCGTACTGGATGAGGAAGTCGCAAAGAATTTGGCAACACTTAGCGTCTAACAAAATTAATCAATTTCTGAAATGAATATATATTCAAAGGTCAATAAGATTTTTCTCAAAAAATGTTCAACTTTTCTGGGTTCCTGAATTTTTTTCGACATTTTCCCTTGGAAGAATCATATATCCGACCGATGAATTTTAGCTTCAAATTTTTGATCAGAGTAACGAAATGCGTGGGTTACAAATAAAAATCGATATTAGGCACAAGCCCGAACAAAGAAAAATTATATTCTCAGTATTTGGGAGTAATTCGTGAACATTTTTCATGAGGTTTAAAGTTTTTCCAAGGTTTTTATATGAATTCATATTATCATTACCTTGACATTCAACATAATTTTCTGAATTGGTTTCAACTAGCCACAAGTCTAGTTATCAAATGTAGATACATTGCTATATGTTTATATCGTACCAAATCAAATTCAAAGATTTCAGAACTGCAAAACAAATAATCCATTTTTTACCAGAAAAAAGGAAAATTTAAAGCACAACAGACGAAACATTTTCAACAATTGTTTCAAGACCAGAAACAATATGAAATATTTACAAAATTAAATCAAGCGTAGAGATCTTAAGCCCACGGTTGAAATTTTGTGTGTAAAGACGAAAAAGGGCAATATTTTTCATTCCTTGGAAGGATCCCATTCTATACATATGGAAAATGCCAGTTAAATTGTCTGAAACTCTACAAAGTACCCTTAGAGCAAAAGTTATCATGGGCAGAATGTACTAGTTCTAAATTTTAGGTTATTATTTCATTAAAATTAAAAATTAGAAAATGAGAAAATTAAGTTTGCAGTTTCAGGTAATTTAACCAGGAAACATTGTCCATAATATTGCTAACACGATCTTTCGTAGTTTGCAAGAAAGTAATGTTATGCAGATGCCTATTTTTTTTTAAATATTCAGATCACTAATAATAAATACGATGTTAATCGTTGTTAAAATCCGTCTCAACAGAACAAAATTGTCAAACTTTAAGATCTCTATCGATAAACTTAAATGTAAAGTTCGTTTTCTTTTCCTATTTACCACAATACACATTTTCAGCAATATTAATTTTTTATATAAGCGTATTACCAAAATTTTTGGTACAATTAGTCTTTTAATTTAGTAAATGTCTAATATAAACTATCTTATCTTAATTATTAAAATTATAGTTTAAAGTATTGAATAATGTTCACAAAATTCAAATGAACTTCCTAATCATTCACCTAAATGGAAACCAGTCTAAAATACTGTGTTAATCCTCAGGAAACAAAGTATGATACATCCCGACCAGGTGTATTGATTGAGGAATCAAAAATTTTCATTATTTAATTTCATTACCGAGATTTTAGATGCTACATTTTTCGAAACCCAAACTTCAGTACTTCCTAATTAAAAATTGAGCTGCAAAAAAGCAATTTCAAATCTCTAACAAACAAAGTATTTTCAAGAAAGCCATGTTGAAGATAGAACCAAAGATTAGTCAAAACTAAATGAACGGCTGCAGAAAGTGAATATTAATGATCAGATTGGAAAAAAAATTGTTTTTTTATAAAATGAAACATGTGAAGTGTCTAAATGGATTTCACTTTAAAATTTTGGCCTTGGTTAAAATAGTTTTTTTGAAATGTCATTGACGTTTTCTAAACCAGCACATTTTTGAGAATTGAATATTGAGCTTACCAAAATGTCATGAAAATAAACTATCAGCAAGTAGTTTTGCTAAATAACGAAAATTTGTCTTCAAAATCAATAACCCAATAAAAATGTTCATTCACTTGCATCATGACCTAATTCATCTTGGAATATTCACGGGGTTAAATATATTTCCAATGCAAAAAGTCATGTTTCTGGTGGCTAACAGAATAGTAATCAAAAAATTATATGAAACTAACTTAAAGAACACGGTCATTAAATGGAAGAGTTTATGTATAAAAAGGGGAATTTTTCAGTTACAATGGTAAAATTAACGAACTAGATGAATATGTACATTTTCCAAACCATTATTATTATAATCCCACTTAGTATATTACTGAATGGCAAATACCAAATTTCATTGAACCAAAAAGGTAATCATGAACAGAATTTCATGAAAAAATATCACATAGTTCAGGCCCTTTTGCAAAATAAATGACTATTCAACATTTTTATCCAATTATAATCAATTTTGGGGAATATTTGAATTAATTCATGCCATAAAACGTTAGAGCTTGTTAAGGAACTCGTCAAAAATGAGACAGGGTTTTGAAATGTTTTTTATTCATTAACGGGGTATTACCCATCAATATGCAATTCTTAGCACCTTCCAGAGACATTATCAAGTAGAATCTTCATTTTGGTTGCACCCGTAAAGTTTATTCTACCCCAAATCACAAAATTTGGACAATGAGATACTTCTGCATCTTTTTCAAATTTTCAATTAGACATGGACTATGTGTTGTCAAACATTCCCTGATTCCTGTTAATCTAATATGGTAGAAATAATGTGAATCCAGCTGCCAATTTGCAAAAGACAAAATGAAAACTAAACATTAACTTTCAAGAATGACGGTCATATCTCTTTGGCGGCAAAAGTTGGCTTTACAATGTGGACATATATTCTTTGATCAAATAAACTGAAGTTTCTATTGATAAAATAAATTATTCAGTGTGTACCAATAGTTGAGAGACATAACACAAACCTACGGATGTAGAACAAAAATACTCTCAACACATTCATTTTTTAAGAATGCTTCAACTAAGTCAGCAAAAAATGTGTTGCAAAATATATCAACACTTCAAATAAAAAAAAAGCAAGATTTACCTTAGGCATTTCAACTGTTTTTTTATAAATTGATTCTTAAGAAATGTAGAACAATTCGTAGGAGTTACACCAAATGAAATCTGTCTAACAAATTTTTTTCCATTTTCAAATATCTCATACCACCATTCAGTTTGACCTCTTCTATAGAAAAGGAGACATAAACTGGCTTACATTCTAATATATTAGAGAAATTAAAAAAACAACAAATGAGTATTTATTCTCAATTGATTTCAATGAATATAAGACAGAACAACATATGATTCCGCTTGAATTATCAATTGCCGGCAGCAAACTCATGAAAAACTATCACCAAATAGGTGATATTTGTGTAAATTGTTGTCAGGAAAAAAAGTCCCCTAAAATTTTGAATTACTTCAAAGCAGTATTTATCGAAATGAAAAAAAAAGACTTCATCTTTGAATGAAATGTATGGAATGAATATATGGCAAATAAAAACATCTATAAAGATACTGAGTTTATATAGTAATTACACTTCAGTAAATCTATATACTGGCAAACCTCTTTTACCTAACAATAACCTAAATGTAATTGACTAAATACTTACTGGTATGCTTGATACTTTTGATTTTGTCAATGTTTTGAGATAGAAGCTCATCTACGCAACTGTATTTGTCCTATTTATTCATTAATTTAGTACAAAAATAACAAACTAATCTACCAATTGCTAAAGTGTCATAAATAAATAAAGTAGAAATAATAACAATTATCAAGGTACAAATTTGGTATCACTTCAGAATATTGATAATCAATCAACTTGAAACAATTTTTCCTAAACCGTTCAAATAACTGAATATATTTCAAATACTAAATAAGATTCAGAACTGTGTAAACTCATACTCAATGAAATTTGGTGTTCATCAATCAATAATATTGCATTTACTAAACCGAATTAGGCGGAAAACTCGTCGAACTATTGGAATGAGCCAGACTCAACATCGATCCTGAGAGACTCGTATCATCCTCATAGCTATCTCTCGACAGGTCGTTCATAGCCAGCGACATTTCAGCAATAGCCAATGCACTGCAATACAATAATATGCTTTTCAATCATTACTTGATAAAAATCCATGATAAATATGTAGAGCAACACTTTATTGGGGAGATTTTCAATGATTTTCAAAACCTAAACACGTGTTTCACCATTCAATATCTTCTTCTGGCCTGGGAACAAACATATTGTCATAATGAATGGCTCAGAATTCGATGATTATCAAACACTTTCTGAACAGAAAAAACACTCTACAATATGAGATTTCCACATGGAAGGTTACAAAATCGCAATACGTGTTTTGCTATACAATAGCATCTTCGGGCGTCACAATACTGTTCATACAAATTCTGTGTCGTGTCGGTTGAGTTTTAAACCTTTCTCTTCAACATGCCATACGTCATAATCTTGATTGAACTAGTGCCCCTTTGTCCAAAGATGGTTTGCAAATGTTGAATTAATTGGTTTTTTGATTAAAAAAACAATTCTATACTATTTTATTCTTTTGGAAATGTTCTTCCGGTTTGTCCGATATAAAATTTTGAACAAGAACCACAAGTCAACTTGTATATTCCCGATCTATCTGACACTGAAGTTTTATCTTTAATGTTCTTAATGAATTTACTCAAAGAATTATTTGTTCTGTAGGCTAAGTCCAATTCTTTGCCTTTTGAAAAAAGAGCTATATTATTAGTAGACAAAAAATGTATAATCGTATATAAATTATTTGTGGTCGCACATTTGACAATGTATACTATATTGTATCACTTATGCTTTGTAATCATGATTTATTTCGTGTACAATAAAGTATATTATCATCATGAAGTTAGATTTTTTGGTAGCATAGATCTCTGGTATTGACATTACACAAACATTTTACAACCCTTTTTCGCAGTACTACAAAACAAGAGAGGATTGTGTTACAAACTGTTCAAAACCATATACCGTAACAAAGCTGGGGATCAGTTAATTGTTAGGGGGTTTCACAGTACTGAAGCCTAATTGTTATGATACCATTAGCCTTGTACAACACCTAAATATCTTATTCTTAAGCTCACGATTCATGCATACAATTTTTCATAATCTCAGTTGAGGATTACATTCAAATTCTGAATCTTCTTAGAAGTAAAGAAACAATAAATCATTGTTTTGGGTGAAGTAGAGTTTTTTTGTTCGGAATGACTGTTTTCGTGAAAATATGAGTAAAAAAGATTTTTCACTTATCATCCCAACTTCAGGCCACTATTTATATATAGTAGCGATTCAAAATGAGAATGGGTATTTTGAATGAATCAGGCTTTATCAACAGGTAAGACTGTCTATAATAATTCCATAACTTGAAAAAAATTTAAAAACAATTGAACACACTTTCCCAAATAAAATTCTTAAAATTCATGTTTTCATACACAGGATTTCCCACAAGGGGTGATTCTAGGCCCTGTGCTCTCAGTAGTATGTGCATGTTAATGCAAAATATACTTACTGCCCATTATGTTGATGTTACTGATGTTCTAACAAATCACGTCAAATGTGTTCAGTGATGAACATCTCCATAACAAAATCCCCACTATAATTTATTTTAAGGGACCAGCCTCTATTTCATTGTGTCATATTACTATGCAAATTAGAAAACCTTAGGCCTTTACCTGAATCCTAGCCTTATCGATTCCTCATCGAAACTTTCAAGCTCCCTTCCCTGTCTTTCATGGAGAATTCTTATCCTTTCGCCACGTTCCTCAACAAACCGTTGGTTTTCCGCAGTCATCTGTAAAGGCCAATAATTTAAGGAAAAAATATTATACAGGAAACAGAATGACTCAATCACCTTTTGTTCCAAAAGCGACTTCCTGACGGAAACACGTTCCTGAAGTTCATTCTTTTCACGGTCTCTCTGAGTTTGGGCGTGCATCTTGTTCTTACTTTGGTATGCTATTAGGATTTCCCATTCGTAGCGCAAACGCTCGTTCATCTGGTAACACTCGTTCTGAAAAAATTGTAATGTTATTTCAAAGTAATGAGAAGTTGAGATATTTATTATACGACCAAACTTCACCTCTTGAGTCTCATCCAACTTTATGCACTGCTTCTGCAGCATTTCAGCTATGCTCTGCTCATACTGATCTCCCAACAGAGCCAATTTCCGCCTTTGTTCCTCCTTCAACTTTTTTATAACTGTTTTCTGACTTTCCTTCGGAGTGTTTAGGAGTATTTGAGCTTTCAGTGCCTTGTACTGCTTCGTCTGCACCTTGCATGTTTCTCTGAATTGCTTGCGTACCAACATTTCTTTTTGCTGAAATAATGAAAAACACATCATATGTTGAATGTTGGATTTTATTGTTTCAACCTTACTTTTAGTGATTTCGGTTGCTGCTTGAGTTCCAGAGCATGCTTTTTTCTCATTTCACGTTCAGTACGTTTCATGTACTCCGACTGGTTGGCCAATTCAGTATCATGTTGGTTTCTGACCTAAAGATGAAAAAAAAAAATAAAACCTGAAATTCCATACTGAAGGGAGGAAACAGAGAATCTAAAAGAATATTGACGTTCATGAAAAAAGATTTTTAGCTGTGAAAGAGAAAGAAGAAGAGAGAGGAAAAAAGGAGTGAGGAAAGAGATAAAAAAGATTGAGGGGGATAAGAAAGAAGAGCGAGTGGATAAGAATAAGGAAAGTTTAGTAAGATTGAGGAGAAAGAGAAAGGTAAGATGGAGTACTATGACGAAGATAAATGCAGAAAGAAGGAGATATCACTTCAACAATAAAGGTTTCACTATCATCATCTTGCTGAAAGTTTTTCACGCGATTTTATTATTCATATTTGAAATTACAAACATTTTTTAAAACAAGTCTTGATTTTCATGATTTGAATTACGACTAGTCTTAAAAATCCTCATGACAATGGCAGAGACTGAAATTGAGACAAGGACTAAGATGTCTAAATCTGTCCTTTCTTTTTGAAACCTGTACATTTCGTGACGGTTCGAGATCTTCAACTTTGTATTACCTTCTTGTACAATGTTAAGCTAGACCAGGGGTTTCCAAACTACGGCCCGCGGGCCAAATCCGGCCCGCCAGTGTCATCAGTCCGGCCCGCGACAGCCAATGATTTACTGTCATAAATCTGGCCCGCGACAGCCAATGATTACCTAATTGTTGTTACTATTGCTGTGATAAGTTGAAGAAGAAAACACAGAATGATAATTACTCGGTTTTAT
>WOGO01001234.1:0-18895 GCA_015342085.1 Leptinotarsa defecta | reverse complement strand
TTTATTGTGATATTGAATCAGTGCAGAGCTATCTCTTCCTATTGTTGTTTCACATGATATCGGTTTTATTATTGATGATTTGTTAAATCTTCGAAAATTATACCATTTTCACTTTTTATAAACATGTTGTTTCCAAATTGTTTACCTAAATTTAATATATATGTTTTTATGCCTATCAAGAACATTTAATTCAAAATAACAGGGCCATAATTTGACAGAAATATCTGGTTATTAATGTTTCTGGGAAAATACTGACTGTTTGATTTGGTTCTTGCTGCATGCCTTTAATAACATGTGGGAAAATTTTTAACTGTCATGTAATGTTCAATATCTTTTTTAGCTCCTCTCAAAGGCATTCCAAGTAGGGTGCCAACATCAGGATTTCGATCTACTGTCTCCAATAATAATACAAACAACCGGCCTCCCTTATCAAGAGCGCCGGCTGGCAGAAAGGAAGGAGGGGTAAAATTGTTGGACATTGCTGATCAGCCTCTAGGATATGTTGCTGCAAAGAAAAGAAAGAAGATGCAAGGTATACTACTTCATTAAAAAAGGAAATACGAATACTTCAACTCTGAGAATTAGACTCTGAAGTAGCTTTGCTAATTTTTTATTGATTGATATATTTTCATTTTGTTGTAGAAATCGAAGATGCCAAAAAAGCGACAGAAAATGCAGCCCTACAAAGTCCGCCACCTGCTACTGGTACACCTGATTATGCTGCTGGTTTAAATTCTACCCCAGGATATGCTCCACCTACTCCACAACCCATAACAACGGCAGGTATGTATAGATTCACTAATTCCTCATATCAATTTCTTTACAGATGAGAATACATTTAACTTGAAACTTTTTATGCTACTTGAATCCCACAAGAGGCCTATATTATTCATTAAATAAAGCAAACCGAAATCTGAACAAGACAAAAAATAAAAGTTCAAGTTTTTTTTCTTCGGGGGTTGCAACAATATAGGGAAAGTTCTGTGAGATGCCTTTAACCTGGTATAGCAACTCATGTTTATAAATTTCATGTGAACCAAATGACCAATATCATATACTTCATTTCATTCAGACCATCATCGGTAGTATTACTAGCAAGTATTGGTTTTCACTTTTTTGAGAAATATCTGACAAAAATTGTATGTTGTTTTTTGGGAAAATGTGAGCTATTCAGAAGGGTCACTAATAGTCGTAATCTGAAAAAACATAAATTAATTCATTTCGAGAATATAAGTATTAAAATGTATAATATTCATTATAACTAAAATGGATTGAGTCATAACTAGAATGAGATGAGAAGTCTAAAATTTAATAATTTAGCTGGTGATAACTGCAATAAAAAATATGCTGGTCAGTCTTAAGATACTATCAAAGAACATGATACTCATCCGATCATAAAATGAAGAAATATGGTTTGAATCTGTTGAAATCAGTATGTGACACTCCTTTTTTAGATGATTTTGAAAGTTTAGAAATAGCAAAATTTGACACAAGAACTATGAGCAGATACGAAGGTTCCATTCTGAACTGCATATCGTTCACTCTTCAATAAACTGCTGTCCAAAAATTAGTGGGAACTTTCCTGAAAAATAAATTGTTGATGTATGATTCAAAGTCGAAGAGGAAGCTGCCTGCTGTTGATAAAAAATATTGAATTAGAATTAGTGCAGATCATCTCCTAATGATGCCATGTTGGTTGTTAAGTATTGCACTTTTAGTGTGAGAGAAGTATTTTCATTGGATGTATCATACGTTAGCGGTTCCAATCTACCTTTCACTTCTATTTTATTTATATCATCATATACACCCTCTGACATAAATAATTAATTTTTATGAAGTCATTTAAGTTTGGTTATTTGTGAATTGATTGGTATCGAACTATAGTAATTTGAAGGATGTTCCTATGTATAGAGTGCCAAATTAAAAACCTTACTTTGTTATTTATAGAAGTGCATGAATGTCACTTGGAAATTGTTGGCATGTCTTCAGTAGTGTATTTGTAGCAACATATTTTTTAATCAGAACTCCCGGCTGTGAATAATAATAATGATAATGGAAATGCCCGGAAGTGGTAGTAATAATTAGAACAGTAATAATAAAGTACACTTTGAATTTTATTTTTAAAGAGTATTGTCTAAAACTTCTTTGAAACTGTATTAGCAGTTCTCTCATAACAAGACAACATTTTAAATGTGGTAGTAGTAGAATGCCAAAAAGCACCTACCTGATAGCTTGGACTTTAAGTACATTTTGAACAACTTTCAAATTGAAGTTTATATCAACTTTAAATTTTTATTTTTCATTTCATACATTATTACTAACAGAGGTTACCCATTATAAATAAATAAAAAGCCTGAATTTGATAGAGAAGCTTCCCATTGAAACGACTAACTTGATTTATAAAATAATTCTTTTTTTTTCAGCACCTTCCGCTTCAGTTTTGTCTTCTCCACAACCGGCAGTAATTCAACCCCCTCCTACACCCATTGCCGCACCACCAACTCCTGCACCAGTTCAACATGTCTCTCCACCTACACCGGCTCCTCCACCGACTCCGCAACCTGCCATCACTCCTCAGTTCATACAGACCATGCGACCCGTACCACCGCTATTGGCTACAACCCCGTCCGGACAGAGGGCCATCATCACAGAACAACCTCAGCAGGTGCAGACACAGCAAATCATACGAACGCCGGTATTGGTAGCTCAGAGACCTGTTCAACAGACTCAGCAGACGGTCACACATATCAGAATCCAACCCCAGCCAACGACAAATGTATTGCAAAGGAGGGGTTTGGCACTCACAGTAAGTTTTTTATATTATCTAGCTAGCAAATGCCAATGTGTCCAATGCAACAGTTTCATCTTAATAAAGATTTTAAATTATTTGGATATGTTGAACGATCCACAGACAAATTTTCTATAAATACCTTCAAAATATTGTAATGTTCTTTGGTACACTCGGTCTCGGAAAGCAATTGTGTGATATGGAGTCCTCTTATATCCGTGTTAGGAATCACACGTTGAAAGGTAAGACCTCCTTAGCTCGCACAAGTTTCGACTTCTGAGGGTTGTCGTTCGTAGGGGTGCGACAGCTGGTTAATAGAAAAATATATTTTTTAAACAGATCGGGCAGATATATCTAGGATTATGAAAGTACAAAACTTGATCAAATGCATTTAAGTTCTAATATCACAGATTTGATTATCAGTTCTCCGCTACTCAGCTACTTTTGAATTCATCTACTTTAAAGCACCACCAAGCTGAAATTGATTTAAGATTTCTTTGAGACTTCAATGTAAATTCAAGAAAAACCAGAGTCTCGGAATTGTTTAAAATTTCTATTATTCTACTAGCTATGGCTTAAATGAATCCATTACTAGAATTTAGGCTAGCAAATAAGAATGACATCTATATTTCCTTCAAAAATCAAGTTAATCGTATTGTATTGATCAATATCCAATTACCTTTTCTATTGATTTCATCAAGACATTGAGTTTAAATTTTATCAACTCCGAAATATTCTTAGAAGAGATATTATGTTGCTGGTTTATAGCGCCTTGGTTGAGTCAATCATACACTATAGTATCATTGTTTGGGGGGATTATACAAGACTTACTTACACAATTTAGATATAATTAAAACACTTCAATTAAAATAATGTTTAGAAAAACTTGAAGATATTCAACCGAGTCCCTATATGAGGAAACTGCCTATTTAACATAAGGAAAATATATGCCTATGAATGCTTACTATGGACAATGAGTAAACCCATTGATATAATTTATCACATGCAGAATACACGAATGATGGCAAGCCAATCTATAAATATACCACGATGCAGATTGACTCACAACCAGAAATTCGTCACTTGGTCCTAAACTATACAATCAACTACCTACAAATATAAAAAATATTAATAGCCACAAAAAATTCAAAAAAGAAATAAAACTAATCATTAAAAACCATTATAATCAACTGAAAAATATCTTTGAGAACGACTGAATCAGAAATCTTCATCAGTATATACTCTACCTACATATGTCTCTACTCAAACTGTTTTCTAAAACTAAGTTACCTTTTTAGTTAGATAGCATTAGTACATTGGTATATACCTATATCTTTTATGTTCAGATAAAATTTAGCAGCCTGAGAGGCACAATACAAGCTTAGCTTAGGTGACCTCAGACTGCTAGGAATAGAATATTCTACATCGTTTACATAATATGTATTTATATTAGCTTTGTAATACTGATATCAACCTAAATAAAAATCTATCTATGTATCCAGAATCTACCCATTACTTGTCGACAAATCAATAGGAATTTTTTGTATAATAATTATTTTTCTAAGATGGAGCAAAAAGAACTGGTATATATAAAATACAAGACAAAGTTTAAATAGATCTTTGCAGCTACTGCGTCTATTTACTCTCTGAATATTTCAGACAGTTCTCTCTTTTAAAATAGACATCATCTGTGCTTTACTTGTCAAACCCCAAGCTGATACGCCATATGAGATTGTAGAGTAAAATTGTGCATGACAGTAATGCAAATTTATCAACAATTATACTAAGCTGGTAGTTGCTGATTTTAACAGTAAACCTCTTGTGGCATAACTAAATCTTACAATAGATGATTTTTGTTGTTACAAACTAATTTATTGTTGGAAAACCTGTCTTGCTTTCAGTATTTCCCTAGATGAAATTAACTGCATAAGCAGTTTCATCAAGTTAAAAAAACACTTAAAGAATTTTCTAATGAATAAGGAATCATATTCAATAGATGAATATTGCGGCTGAGGGCCATATCTTCGTTATGACCCTATTCCACTATGTCTTGTGTGCAGAGTATTTCTGTGAAAATAAATATGTAGTGACAATGGCATATACAAACATTTCATATGGATATTCATTTATGATTTGTGTAAATTTAGAAAATAAATAATGAGAAAACGTATTATTTTACAGAGAGAACAAATGTTGGAAGCCCAGGATATGTTCCGAACTGCCAACAAAGTTACTCGACCAGAAAAGGCTCTCATCCTTGGATTCATGGCAGGATCAAGGGACAATCCCTGTCCCCACCTGGGCAATATTGTAACAATAAAGCTATCAGAAGATCAGGAAAATGTCCTTCAACCTGACGATACATACCTCACTATGTTGGTAGAGACTCATTTCCAAATGAACTACAACAATGGAGAATGGAAAAGAATCAAAAAGTATCGCCATGTCGAAAATATGGTTGAACAAATAACGCAGAGTGCTCCTACAGCTGCTTTGGTATGACAAAATGTTCATAGGTAGTCGTGAGCAGCAGCAAAATAGATTTCATCTTCCTGGCAAAACTAACAATGCAATTTTTTAGGGTATTTGGGAAATTTTCAATATCAAATTGGTTGTTTATTTTTTCAAATGTCAAGTACAATTCTGCTAGTGTACTTTGAAAATTTTCAACCCCAAAATTGGGGAAGAACAAGAAATTTGCTAAATTAATCAGAATATTAAGAGAAAGGTGTTTTTCTCATCATAACTAATTGAAAGCCTGCTTTAGATTCTGAATGTAGACTGAGGGGATGTGCTTTTAAAGTATTTAGTTTGTAAGATAATGAATTCTCCAAAACATATATACTGAATTTTTTGACGAATTGAGAGTACTTTTAGAGAAAATGTATATATAACAATATGATATATTATTTATTGTTTTTCTTTTCGATATATTGGTTAAAAAAAGGGCTTTTTAGAAGCTATCGTTTTATTTGATAGAATGATTGTTACAATCTTTTGTGTACACTTTTGTATATATTGTTAAGATAATAAAAATATAATATTTTTTATTTTATTTTTTTCATTCACACACTTTCTATCGATAAATTGAGTGAGGCATTAATGATGGGGTTTTCGGGAAGAAAGTTCACTTTGGTTTATTCTGAGTTGAGGAATTCGCTGAGAATAAACAGCAGTCAACAATCCCAAGAATAACTTCGTGTGTTAACTGCTACAATATATATCTCTAAAGTTGTTTATTGAGAAAGAAAATTGAATATTCAACTAGGCAAAATTAGGTGCTGCCAGGAAGAACATAGCTATTAACATTCAAGTTGTCTACAAAAAAATATTCAAGAACTAAAGGAGGGTAAAATGGACAAATCTAATTTCATCTTAAAACCAAGTACTTTAAAGATGCACAAGAATCGGAACTTGAATCTATTAATGTAATTGAAATTTAACGTAAAAATCTTCAGAAGCAATTGGCATGGATGACAGTGGAAACAAGTAAATGTTCAAACAGAAACGAAAATCAAAATGGGCAAGTCTGCTTCAACTTACTCTTTGGTATTAAAACATTTCTGGTACTCAAACCAGCAACATGCAGCCAGTGGGATAAGAAAAGTCAATAGCATAAAAAAGACCTTGACTTGATCACATCACAAAAAAAATCCGCCCATAACTTCTCCAGTCATAATAACTGCCATGAAAAATTCCCTGCAGGCGGGAATAGTAAAATAATTTTAGTGGGATAAGAAAAGTCAATAGCATAAAAAAAGTCTTGACTCAATCATCACCAAAAAAATCCGCCCATAACTTCTCCAGTCATAATAACTCCCATGAAAAATTCCCTGTAGACGGGAATAGTAAAATAATAATTCTAGTTAGAGATATTTGATTTTTTACCGTCTATATCCTAGAAAATAAAATATCTGCACATCGCTTCTACAGTAAGAAGCACAAATTCATTCAAGAGGAAACCGAAAACATTGCCTCAACTATCCAAATAATAGAACTGCAATAGTTCATCTCATTCATTTAGTGACATCTCAGCCCATCAAATATCTTTCAAAAAGTGTCTACGAGTATTTTCAAGGAAATGATATGCATAATGAACTTTGGTGATCAAGTTAGGGAATTTAATAAATTTCATTAGTTTGGACTTCCATTGTATCATATGATTTGAAATCTATGAAAGAACAAAAAAATTAGAATGAATAGCTAAAATATCAAGCAATAAAACCTTAAATGAAAAAACAATACAACGAATAAAATAAACAAGATACAAAATGAAAATGACTACAGAGTAGAGAAAATAAAAATATAAAAAAGAATAAAATGAAAATAAGCAGTCATCACTTGAAGACGATTGTACATACTAACAATCGAAGCGTCGTGAAGTGGCTTAGTTTGAATTTTTGCTTATTTTCATTTTATTTCATTTTACTTTGTAGTTATTTTCATTTTGTATCTTGTTTTTTTTAATTTGTTGCATTGTATTTTCATTTCAGGTTTTATTGCTTAATATAATTGATATTTTAGCTATTCATTCTGAAACATTCTCAACCACCTTCAAACAAACGTAGGGAATTTAATATTCTGTACAACCAAAATAAAAAAATTATATGAAAATTTGTGATAATAAATAATTATTGTTTTTATATTTCTATTTTACCATGAACACAAAAAATATATTGAATATTCAGTATAAGGACACTTAAAAAAACAAAATATCACAGTTAAAATACTTTTTATTTCAATATCACTATCAACACTTTTTTTACACAAAAAAAAAGATTCACAATAAAAACTTGTTTTCATAATGCTTTATGAATTAGTAAATAATAATTTGACTACTGCCTTATGGGTCCTACAATAAAATTCAATTGGAGTGAAACAGCGAGTATGAAATTAAATAAAAAAATGTGCTGTTTCACTTAGCTGATCTATTTTGCAGTTTCTTTTGCTCTGTACAGTACTGAAAATGACAAAAACAAAATAATTTTCAACATAGCATTACAGCTCTGCAGAGATCATTGATTACTAAAAAAAAAAAAGATTATACGAATTGGCTAAACAGAAAACGAAAGTTGGAATTTGATACTTCTTTACAGAATCTTATCCATCTTTATACAGGTTCAAATTTAATCTATCACATATATTATGTCTTTGATCATTTGAGAATTAATTTTCATTTCCAAACTTTAATGACTCCATCATTAGATGAAGTAACCAAAAAGCATTTTGATGCTTTACACATAATTATATCAGAAATGCAATCTCTGTGGCCAGTAATTGGAAGTTCCGGGCCTGACCTAGGAGCCTCTTCCCCATTATCAGTTCTGACTGGACCATTCTCTTCATAAGTAACCAGAGAGCCTAAAATATTATAGAATAAAAATTATAGTATATATTATAGTGTGTCCCGCTTTTCATGAATACACCCCTATATCTATGATGTTTAAAATGCAATTCCAAACAGAAATCCGTCAAATTGACCAACTTATTTTTCCTTTAGGCACGCAGTTGTATGGGGAGTAATAGGGTCAATTATTCACGAATATTATACTAGGAAACGATGAAAACTGTTTTCAAATTGGGATTCAGCATCCACAAAAACCCATGTGCACAAAATAATTTTGGAAAGTGAAAAATCATCTCAACTCAAATCTTAGGTTAAGAGAGTTATTTCACTGCTTGATATACTTCACATATTATTCGATTTTTCATAGTTTAATTTCCTCAATTGAAAACTTGGGTTTTATGAAATAAAATATATTTACTGGAGACAAGGGTTATAGTTTTTATCAGTTCTTCCAAATTATATAAGGTGTGTTAGTTTTAAAAATCTGAATTCGAGTGAGCAGATGCAGATTTAATACCACATATCAAGAGAGATATATTTAATGAAAGCTAAATTCATCTGAATGACAACTTAACATTTGTGGTATTATTTTTCATCAGAAAACCTCTAACATATGATTTATGGAGTTTTTTCTACAACAGAACTGTAATTTATAATTTTATTTTTAAAAAGCAAACTTTTTTACAACTATTAAAGAACGGCTAAGGTTATCATAATGTCATTTTTTCCTTGCTCTCGTAAATACTGGCAACATATCTGCAAGAAGCGAGCTAATTGAGTGCTCAGATTTGTATCAAACGAGCACACCTATATAATGAGTCGTGAATAATTGGACTAGAGTGCATTAAATAATTTCACAATTTTGATAATTGTTGATAACCTGAAGAAGGCCAGCTCTAGAATACTACTATTGAAAATAAGGTTGTTACTGTAATTTCTCAACATCTATCTGGTACTTTCAAATTCTTCCTAGGTTTTAAGTATCGAAGAAAAAAGTTGTCTGAAAATTTTAAGCGTGTCATGTACATTTTTTCATAGAGCAAGGTATTAATTTCCTAAAATATTTTATATCACGTCATTTGTTTTTAACGAATTTTTAAAAAATTCAACATTGAATTTTATAAATTAATCTTTAATATCAATACAAATTCTTTCAGTAAACTGTATTTGATACTGTTGGAACCAGGACTTATATGTAGTAGTAGAATTCGTTCACAGTTTCGTTCGGAGGTTTAATTTCGACTTTCGGTGGGTTAAACAAAACTTTAAATATTGAAATTGATATCATTAGAAAGGTAACATTCCCAGATTTATTATGATGTTATAAAATGCAGAAATTATAAAGTAACATTTGCATAACAAGCAGTTGGAAATACTCATTTTAACCTCTTTTGGATAAAAAGTGTATGCATAAAAAAATAACAAAAACTACAGCAGTTAAAGTGTTTACCAGTGCCGTGCTTCATCAACAAGTTAGGTTATTAAATATAAACAGTAAAAGACAATATGGATGAATCGATTTGTACCAAATGTAAAAAAAATATTACCGATGAAGAGGAATATATAATGTGTGATTGTTGCAACGACATGATTCATGAAAGTTGTACTAAGCTTTCAACAACTCAAATAAGAGCAGTAACCCTAAAAAAGGAACGACTTGTGATGTATTTTTGTCCTGAATGTAAAACCAACTTCAAACAAATACCAATGCTAATGAAAAATATGAATGAGATTATTGCAGTTAATAAGTCTCTTCAAGAAGAAAATAACTTGCTCAGAAAAAAAATAGAGGAGTTTACAACACAAGTTCAAGCATCAGGAGTAAGCAACACTGAAGAAATAATTGCGGAATTGGCTGAAAGACAGAAACGTGCTTCTAATATAATAATATACAATGTCAATGAATCAAGAGCCAATACAAATAGTGAGAGGTCTTCACAAGATAAAGCAGCTGTTGAAAATATTCTACAAGTGTTTGAAGTGAAAAAAGAAGAAATAAAATGTTTCCGTCTAGGAAAAGTAATAATGAATAAAAATAGACCAATTAAAATTATTTTAAGATCTCCAGATGAAGCAATAAAAATTTTGAAAAATAAATCACTTGTCAGTATACCCAGTATCAGAATTTCAGCAGATCAGACCTTTGCACAAAGGGAGTATTTTCGTAAAATCAAATCAGAACTGGAAGAAATTATGGCAAATGGTGATAACTCCAAAACCATCAAATATATTAACAATAAACCAACAATCGTTAATAAGGATAAATTTGAAAGAAGAAAAAACATTTAAAGTACCCTGATATACAACTCAACAGTGATATTATATATATGAATGCTCAAAGTCTTTTAAAGCATAAGGATGAAATTGAAGAGAGCATTCTATGCTACAATCCTAAAGTAATTTTACTATCAGAAACCAGGACAACTGCAGACATTGAGGACGCTGAATTACGAATAGAAAATTATTCTACCATTCGTTGTAATTCATCAAACCGCCATACTGGAGGCGTAGTGATTTATATTCAAAAAGAGTTTGAATTTTCAGTTTATAAAACGTTTGTTCTAGAAGGTAATTATTGGTGTAAGGTGGTTAAAATTAATTTAGGATCTAGTATTTGGTTGGTTGGAAATATGTACCACTCTCCTTCAAGTTCTGATGCTAAATTTTTGGAAGATTTTGATGATTTATGTGATACTTTGGTGACATCTAATAAGAAATTTATTTTAGTAGGTGATTTCAACTTGAATTATCTTGATAATACTTTTTATGTCAGAAAAATTAAAAAACTACTTGAAATATATGGATTAAAGCAAACTATCACTGATCCCACCCGTATTACATTACAATCCAAAACTCTAATAGACTATGTAATATCAAATGAAAATAATTATGTGTCAAATGTACATTTATATCCGAGTATAACAGATCATTTACTGATATCAGTAAATTTTTCGTCAGTTAAAACAAATAGCAATTATATAACAAAACAATACAGAAATTTTAGTGACCGTAATCTTGATCTTATTAAAAATAGTCTTATATCATGTAATTGGTCATTGGATTCTATTGATATTGAGGTGATATATCATGAAATAATGGAAAAATGTTCTCTCATAGTCGAAAATGTTGCTCCTCTTAGAATTTGTCAGTATAAGACACATCTCCCATGGTTTAGTTATGAAGTTCTAATCAAAATCAAAGAGAGAGACAATACATATATTTCCTTTGTAAAAGCTAACGAAATTGAAAAAGATTATTTATGGGAAAAATTCAAAAAGCTTAGAAATGAAGTAGTTAATCTATTAAAAAAAAATAAACAGAACTACTACCATGAGAAAGTAGATAATTATAAAAATAACTCAAAAATGATGTGGAAAACACTGAAACAGTTGGTCAATAACAAAGAACAAGAAATGCCCAGACATATAAAATTTGAAAAAAATGGTTATCACATAATAATAAAAAATGAAACTGAAATTGCCCAAGAGTTCAATGAATATTTTGTTAATAGTGTTAATCTAATAACGGATAGCATTGAAACCCAAGAGTTATGGTCAAACCTAGATCACAACCTATACAGACCATTTAAAAAATTTAGAGCAATCACTTTAAAGGAGTTGAGAGAAATTATTAATTCTTTGGATAATAAACACAGTATTCATGAAATACTAAGTTGTAAAATACTTAAACAAATATTTGAAACGGCTGGTCATGCTATACTTAATTTTATTAATACTTCTTTACGAACGGGAAAAATTCCACAGGGACTTAAAACCAGTACTATTATTCCAATCCAAAAAATCAGTAATACTATAAAAGCTGATGAATTCAGACCTATTAATACACTACCAGCCCTAGAAAAAATTTTAGAAATTACTGTTTATAACCAATTGTTGGAATTTATCAATGACAATCAAATCTTATTCGAAAGACAGTCAGGGTTTCGAAAAAACCATTCCTGTGAGTCAGCACTGCAGTTGTCATTAAGTAAATTTAATAATGAACTAGAGCACAACAAATATGTTGTTTCTGTGTTTCTCGATTTGAAAAGGGCTTTTGAGACAATTGATAGAAATATTCTTCTTGCTAAGCTCAAGAGATATGGTGTAGGCGGTCAGACCTTCAATTGGTTTTATGATTATTTGTCTAATAGAAAGCAGAGGGTAAGAATTAACAATACATTTTCAAATGAAATCACAAATGACAAGGGTGTTCCTCAAGGTAGTGTTTTAGGTCCACTGCTTTTCATAATATATCTTAATGATATTAACTTATTTGTGGACTGTGAATTCATAAATCTGTTCGCAGATGATACATTATTAGCATGTAGTGATACAGACTTGGATAGAGCTATTCACAAAATGAATTCCATCTTAGTCAGTGTTAAAAGATATCTCGATATCAATAAATTGAAATTAAATGTAACTAAAACCAAAGCCATGATAATTACTAATAAATTTAAATACAACAAAATTGGGATAAATAATTTAGACATAAATATTGATAACAAGAAAATTGAGATCGTCACAAATATAAAATACTTAGGAGTCCAACTCGACAATACACTTTCTTTTGATAGCCATTTCGACTATGATCATAAAAAAAATTCAAAAAAATTATACTTTTTTTCAAGAATTGAAATTGAATTGAATTGTATCAGTCATTATCTGAATACAAAATTTCTTTATCTTCACTGCTGCTTGTGTTGTTATAGTCATTTGAATATATAATCATTGGATTTACCTCTGTTTGAACGTCTGTGAATGTTTCATTTCCCCAATATTTCCGCTCTATATCTACTACATGTCAACGCTTTTGCCATACCCCGAAAGAGATTTGATCAAGCTTGTGCTCTGTCAGTTTCCTCACATCTTTCAACTTGAAAACTACATTATTTTGGGATACGTTGTTTTTGACAGTAGCCCAAGTGAGTTCAATGGTATTCAAATCGGGATGATAGAATGGAAGTCGCAAAACGTTGTCTGTTTTCAAGCAGAACCTCTGCAATTTTGTAATATGGTGCTTTTTATTTACCTTGATCAACCCGTGTAATTCGGGTTTGAGCATGTTAGGGGTGAACATAAAATGCCTTTTTCGTGCAGCCACTTCACCATGTCAGCCTTCCTAGAATTTGTGTCAGGGGCTGGATTAATTTGAAAATTATGTTATCGGTCACGACTACCGAATTCACAGGTAAATTTTGGATTAAATTTGTTTGCAACCATTTACCATAATTTTCAGAATTCATTTCTGAATGATAATCCCCTGATGTTGTGCCTGATTTAAATATAAGCCGAAAATTAGGTATAGAGCTCATGTCATCTCCTGAATGTAATATAATGAGTCTTAGCCCCTTCCCAATATTTTTAAATAACCCTTTGGTTGATTCATCCGTCCAGTTTTTTGAAGAAGTATGTCCACTATGAAGGTATGTTTTACCAAGAAACACAATTGGTTGCTGTTGACTACGAAAATATTTGATTTTTTGTAAATACTCGATCCTCAATGCTCTAATGTCCATTGTCTCTACTGAAATTTTTTTATTATTTCCAGTCCTTCTCCATTTGAAACCCACTTTAAAAATTCTTCGAAGAGATAATTCAGAAGACACATTTCTCAAAACGTCATTAATTTTGTGTTGGAACTTTTTCACGTAATATGACACCATTCCTTCTCAAGAAAGTCGTAATTAATCCATCTGATATTGAAATACTCATACTCGTGAATATCAGTTACTGGTGCTCTCTAGGCCGCTTCTTTCTTGGGATGAAAAATTCTAATTCTCCTCATTTGGAGAAATTTATTGTTCCCCTTCTTCAGCTACTCTTTCAATGGTTCTTATTGAAATACCTGAAACAAAACGAATATTTTTGTTGAAATAGTTATTTTTTAAATTTATTTAATGTTTCCTGTAGCGAGAGATATTTTATTTTCCACATTTGATAACGTATCCGATCCACATTTAACACTTTGAAAATAATTGAACACTTTAAAAATGATTTCACGTGTATGAATCTTGATGGCTGTTTTGATGTTAGGCGATGACATTTTTCCAGAAACAAAACAAATCATTCAGACAATGGCAAACGCCAACAGTATTGGAGGTCTAGATGATACCCCCCCCATGCCCCCTCCCGGGTTGAGTGCCCTGAAGTAGAAGCTTCCCCTCCCCAGCTATTTAGCGAGGAGAACCTACTACCCCACTCCATCCACCCCCGCTCTCCGAGCGGTCCTCAACTTACTGATGGGCACTTCAACAAGATTGACATCTGACCTCTTTTGGTCGAAAGTCAGCCTTTAGGTGCTATTCTTTCGCGATCGATAAAAATTGTTTTGTCTTGACTATTCCTAACTGAATTTTTGCCGGCGGCTATTATTATTAATGTCGGGCATTCCTCAGTGAGTCTAAGGATACTAGAATCGCGGTCGATTTGTTCTGCGGTGAACTTGCTGAAAGAAAATCTGATTAGTTATGCTTACAGGAGTCGCCTTACGGCGACTCGTGGGGGCGGTCTTTGGTTCTGTTTCGTCGGCCTTGGGTGTTTGTCCCTTTCCCGGAATCTGGGGTGATCTGAAGATAGTGATCTCCTACGATAATATAAATAGTCCACCCCCTCCCCCAATAGTTTCTATTCAACCATCTCTCTATTGCAGGTATTAGTCGATGTGTCCATCTACCAATTGACCGTTGTCCTATTTTCATTGCCTGCTACTCATTAAGTTTTCCCTGGCGATTCCTTTAGAAATACCTGCATATCGTTCTTTCCTCTCAATGATTTGGAACTCTCTTGATAGAATTTCAGCAATAACACATGCTGCTTCTGCAGATATAGTTCTACATGCCCTATATGTTCTAATTATTAGTTTCTTTTGTATGTCGATGACCTTTTGGACTAGTTTTTCGTTTTGAGTTACTGTGTGCCATGATGATGAACAGTAGGTACAAAATCTGAGAGTGGACCACTTCAGACAAAATCTTTTTTTTAGAAGACCTAGGACCTCCAACATTGGGCATCAAACTGGCCAACGCAGAAACTGTTTTCTCTGCCGTAAAAATACTTTGGGATACGTGTTCGGCAAAGATGAGCTTTGTGTCAAGCCATACCCCTAGATACTTAACAGCTTTGCTCAGGGCTATATTCGTGCCTTGCAGTTCAAAAGTTATTGTTCTCAGCTTCCTCAATTTGGTAAGCAGTAGTGCTTCGATTTTTTCTGAAGCTAAACTAAGGAGTCTAGATGTATATGAAATGATCTGAATTGGTTGCGATATTTACTTTTAGTCATATCCAGGTGATGCCAGCTTGATTAGTGAAACACCCGACGACAGGCAGGTTTTTGTTCTCGTATTTGCGAAGTGTTTTCGTTAAAGTCATCACACTCATTCTGATTTCTGATGGAACGATTTCAAACTGTCTTGAAAACCTACGAATTGTGATTGAAAGTAACGAAACATAAGGAATTTCATTCCGTTTTGAAACATTATATAATTTGTTATTAGTAATGGAAATATCTTCAATGAAGGCATCCAATAGAAAGGAAGACATTTCAGTTTTTGTAAATGACCAATGAAAATGTTGACAATTTCTACAGTGAGGATGACAGTGTTCCATGTAAGTGAAATTTTACCAGTTTCATTTACTTTATTGTGTAGGAATCCTGTGAATGATATCTAATTCAATTCCATAACGAATGTTTGGAAAGTATTTTTGCACAATTCAGTGTTTATATAAAAGTATTAATTTCGAAAGTATTTTTCTTCTATGTAATTCAATGTTTATATGAAAGTAGATGTTTCAACACGGCTTTTTGTTCCAGTTTGTGTCTGAAAGTTACTTCTATGCAAGATCTATACACCTTTGTACACGTATAGAGTTACTTTTTTTAAATTTATTGCTTCCTTTTTTTCTTTGGAAGATTCCCAAAAATTTTTTTATCAAGATGGAGAAGTAGAAAGCCAAAACCTTTCTTTCCCGAAAATCAATTTCTCCTGAAAATATAGCCCTTTCAATTTAAACAAAATTTTTTTGGCTTGACTTAATAAAATAAACGAATGAATTTCATTACGTACTGTCATCGATGACATGAACAGATTCAACTCATTCCGCGACATGAAGTCGTAATTTTATGATGGAATTGTGTGTTTTTCCTTTTAATATTATCCAGATTTGGTACCGAAGAGCTGATAAGGCAAGTGTCTTACGGTGAAACATCGGATGTCTACCAGTGAGGACGACAGTGTTCCATGTAAGTGGAATTGTACCTCTTTCATTTTCTATATTGTGTAGGAATATCCTGTGAATGATATCTAATTTAATTCCGTAACGAATCTTTGGAGTACAAACTGAAAAGAGAAAAGTGTTTTTTGTATAATTCAGTATTCATATAAGAGTATTTGTTTCGAATGTATTTTTCTTTCGTGTAATTCAATGTTTATCTGAAAGTAGCTGTTTCGAGAGGGACTTTTTTTCTAGTTTGCGTCTGAAAGTTACTTCTTTGCATCATCCACACATCATTGTTCAGAGTTAATTTTTGAAATTGATTGCTTCCCTTTTTTTTTTGGAAAGATGAATAATTAGAAAGCCAAAACCTTTCTTTTCCAAAAATTAACTTCTTCTAAAAATTTACAGCTTTTTTAGCAGGATTGTGACCATGAGTCATACGAGTATGAAAAACGCATGTCCAACAAGTTGTTCACAACACTTTTTCTATGGCTGCACTCTTTTAGTACTTTAGGTGCTATTTAAGTAGATAGTTTACATTTACTTTTGATCAGAATCATATTCTATTTCAATAATTTTTTTACTCTGTTTTCCCTAACTGATGTTTAAGGATATGAAATATCAACTGATCAGATTTTTTCCAAAAATTAACTTCTTCTAAAAATTTACACCTTTCAATTCTGTATCCTATATTTGTTATCTATTTGCCAACAACTGAGTTTCGTTGTGTTAATAATTCTGAGAAATATTGAATGGAAATATTGTAGACATTATTATTTGTTTTATCCATCACTCGCCGCAGATTGAATCAGGTTTTCAGTATTGGTAGATAATAAATCTCGCCATCTGATTTGAAAGATCATTCAACAAATAAAATAGTCGACTGCTTTGAGAAACTGGAATCATTTAGTGGAGTTTGAAGCGGTGTGAGCCACAATCAACCCTCGCGAGTTGAGTGGAGGGTCGAAAGGAACTACTCACTCTGAATTTAACAAAAAACCATTGTCTCAATAATTTCAAAAACGTTGGATGGAAATTGTCTAGACATTATTATTTGTTTCAATAATGATTTTGAAAAACCCTTTAGTCACCCTCCAGTCAGTCTTTGAATTTAATTTATTCATTTATTTTAATCTTTGAATAGAAGAGAATTGAAGTTGACTCACCAACTTTTTACAAACTTCTAGTAGGGTTGAATGCATCCTTCTATAGTCTATTTTCCTAAGCAGCGGAGTAACAACATAATAAACCATTTTCAAGTTGCTCTCCATA
Source organism: Leptinotarsa defecta (assembly GCA_015342085.1). NCBI lineage: Eukaryota > Metazoa > Arthropoda > Insecta > Coleoptera > Chrysomelidae > Leptinotarsa > Leptinotarsa defecta. The sequence goes on along the minus strand of WOGO01001234.1, from coordinate 1,269 downwards.
TCTGCATATAATTGAAACGGATAAAAAGTAAAAAATGTAGTGTTCATTTTGGACATTCAATCTTGTATGATTTGATATAACAAATCTCAAAAGACTTTTGATAGTTGGCGCTACCGAAACACCTGATGTCTGTAATATTCCTTTTCGACCCGGAAGACGTTGAACATTTTCTCAAACAGCAAATTGTGGGTTTATGACAAACTGAATGGGAGAGAACAGATACCAAACTGAAGGAGGCAAAGGTGTAAATTACACCCTGGAGGCATTCTATTCCACAGAAACGAAGAGAACAAATTCTGATCACATGCTTGAGAATGTGTCATACCAACCCATCAAACATATTCATTTTTTCAAAAGGAAAACAACCAATATGCCAACAATGTAGGAGAAGGCTAACTGTGAAACATATATTGCTAAACTGTGTCCTATATTGATTTGTTTTTCAAATCTAATGCATTTACACCCTGAGATAATAAACCCACTAAACAGTTGTCTTTTAGAATAATAAGAGCCTCAACATCTGAGGAGAAAGCATTGAGTGAACAAATGTAATCGTAACACTAGCTGTCCATTAAATACTATGGAAAGTATACAGTTTTCTTACACTGTATATTATAGCGTTTATTCTTTCCGAACATAATTTTTATGAGTGAGTTTTGGATCATTTCTAAGTTACGTAATATTGAATATTCGTCCCCATATTATTAAGCAATACCGTGAAATGGCCTGGGCCAGAGCATCATTTAGGTACAGTAAGCATCCATTTTTTAAATTGAAGGGGTTATACGTTTAGGAGTGATTAATTGTTGTTCCATGTGAGAGCAATTTGTTACCATTCATTTAAAGTAGAACTCATGTGAATGATATCTGATTTTATTCCACAACAAATGATTGAAATACTCACTGAGTAGAGAAAAGTATCTTCTGTATAATTCAGTGTTCATATAGAAGTATATGTTTTGAAAGAACTTTTTTCTTTCGTGTAATTCAATGTTTATATGAAAGTAGCTTTTTCAGGAGGACTTTCTTTCAGTTTGTGTCTGAAAGTTACTTCTTTGCATGATCTACACATCCGTGTTTAGAGTTACTTATTTTCAAATTGATTACTTCCTTCCTTTCTTTGGAAGATTCTCTCATCTTTTTTGTATCAAGATGGAGTAGTAGAAAGTCAAAAACTTTCTTTCCCAAAAAGCATCCTTTTTCTTTCCACTATACTTTTGAGCTGAAATAATTTGTGGGAGAGCTTACGTAATCTTTTCAACGAATAGT
>WOGO01001233.1:0-18895 GCA_015342085.1 Leptinotarsa defecta | reverse complement strand
TGTACACCAACCAAACAAAATGTGTACTCCGAGGAAGGAATATTTCAACAGTTTATTTTAAATTTTATCATATCAACTCTATATTTATATGTGTATGTGACGTGTTTTATTCAAATTTTGTATGTTATTACTCTTTTGTAATTTTTTCACTGACGTATTTCTCGAACAAAGTATTTCTTTTAACTTTTATACAATATTTACATATACTCTGTAGAAATAAATGAATATCTATCTATCTAAACAAGATTACACAATACAAATCATCATTGTATATTATAATATAAAATCTGCTATGGTGTTATTACATTTTATTACAAGGCACATCTTCAGTTTCTTTTTTTAATTTGAGAAAGTGAAACGAATTTTCAAATCATTAGACAGTTCATTGAACATGATCGAGCCAGTAGTATCGGTCAGAGACCGATATAACTTTGATATCAAAATATCAAAGTTATCTTTGAACCTGGTATTCCTGGTATTCTTACTGCAATCGACAAAAAGAAATGTCTTAAGAGAGGCGTGTAGTAGGAACTTCAATATCTTAGTTTTACTAATAAATATGTTTGAACTATTTTCAAAATGTCTGATTTGTGAATACTCAGAATTCACTTACTTACTATTAGAAGTTTATTCATTATTAACTTCGCAGACTTTAGGAATAACTCGAAATGAATAATTAATTTTCACTACTTGGAGAATAGGTTACATGTTGTTCTGTCAATAAAAAGTTATGATATATTTTTTTAATAGCATTTTACTAGATATGTCGGTTTTGAGAGAATTTTATTTCATGACTTGAATCTGAGTCAAATCTGAATATTTTGAATGCCATTTTATTGAGTTGAGATTTCCCAACGACAAAAAAGGAAATTTTGTCTATTAGTCTCACTCACCTCTTGTTCTGTAAAATCCCATCCAACAGTGCAGGGCTGTGAATCTTTGAATTCAATACTTCTGGCTGAAAAAAATTGCAAACCTAAAGTTGTCAGTGAACCACAAAAGAATGCTGGCAAAATATTTATATATCAGAAGCATTCAAATACTCACAAACAATTTTAGAATTTTTGATATTTGAACTTTTATTGAATATAAGAGACTCAATAAATAGTCTAAGAACACATACCATAAAATATGTCTATGTCCTCATAGTAAACCCTTAGTTGCTTTGGAAAAAGTGTTCAGAATTGAAAATTTAAATTTTTTTGTCCGTTTTATTGTCTGAACACAGTTTCTCAGATGAAAGAAACACAGGCCTCTCTCCATATCCAAGAAAATATGAAAATGGAAAGCCTTTTTTTTCAAGATTTTTGGAACTATCAATTTTTTTTCGGTTGTTTCATACACATAAAGGAGTTCTAAAGCATTATATATCGGGTGCATTTTCATTGATTTCAATGGAACCCATCAAATATTTATAATCTTTCTGCATAATCGATAATTCAAAAAATGTTTGAAGAATAACTGAAGAACTAAAATTTTTCTTTAGATACCTTGAAAACTAGTGAAAATAGAAAAATTAACTACAATACGTTTTCTTAGGCCTGAATGAGTTTGAAACATTTTTTGGGAGAAACAGAAAGTGAATGAGATTAAATTGAAAGGGATATATTTTTAGGAGAAATTAATTTTTGGGAAAGAAAGGTTTAAGCTTTATACTTTTCCATCTGTATACAAAAAAAACTGTGGAAATATTCCAAAGGAAGAAAACAATTTATTACAGAGTGAACTATTTACAAAGATTTTTGGGTAGATCGTGCAAGGAAGTAACTTTCAGACACAAACTGGAAGAAAAAAACCTTTTGAAATAACTACTTCCAACAATGAATTACACGAAAGGAAAAGTATTTTTGAAACAACTAGTTTTATATGAACATTGAATTATACAAATAACACTTTTTTCTATTCAGTTTGTACTTTCGTCATAGAATTGATTCAGATATCACTCGCAGGATTGATGCACATATCATATATGAAAGAGGTAAAACTTCACTTACATAGAGCACTCTCAATCCACTCATGTCAACGATGACAGTATTGAATGACATTTATTAGCTTATTTGATTTATTCTCAGCCATAGGAATCTTGTTTAAATTGAAAGGGATATATTTTTAGGAGAGATTAATTTTCGGGAAAGAAATGTTTTGGCTTTCTACTTCTCCATCTTTATCCAAAAAAAAAATGTGAAGATCTTCCAAAGTAAGAAAGAAAGTAATTTACAAAGATGTGTAGATCATACAAAGAGTAACTAACTTTCAGACACAAACTGGAAGAAAAAACCTCTTGAAACCAATACTTTTATATGAACATTGAATTACATGGCAGGAAAAATATTTTGGAAACAATTACTTTTATATGTACATTGAATTATAAAAAACACTTTTTTTAATCAGTGCGATCTACACTTCTTTGGAAGTTTTCCACATTTTTTTTTTTTAAATAAATGAAATTGACTCAAAATACTTCCTCAAGCTGGGCAGAGTTGTCACTGTATTCAGATTACTGATTGATATCCAATCACAGTGCAAGAAACACATCTACATAAAGTCGAGTTGAGATTTATGAAACCACCTGTTTCAAGAATTCTGCAACTCTTCAACTTCTGTCTAGAACACATAGCCTCCCTGGTGGAGTTTATTCAATTATCACAGTTATTAAACATTTATTTAATAAAAACAAATCTTACCAGGAACAGGAACTGTTGAGTGGAAAGTCCTACTTTGTCGTCTCCCACCTCCACTTGCACTTAACATCTCCTCCAACTGCTGAAGTCGACTGGCCAGTTGGGGATTTTCGGGAGTTTTATCAACCCCTTGACTAGGGAACTGGAACAATAATCATTCGCAAAAACGAAAGCAATGAATATTTAAAATTTAAAGCAGAAAAGAGTTATCACCTTTTGTGCAAGTTCATCACTATCCATATTTTCTTCCAACTGTTGTTCGCCTTGGGAGTGATCAAAATCGAGGGATTGGCCACTTCTTTTCAATACTTTACTCCAGAGTTGCCGCTTTATCTCTGATAGAGGCTGAAAATAAAATAATGTTTTTCCGTTTGTAATAATAAACATTTTTGTGCACACGTGCACTGAAATATGCCACTTACAGTGCTAACGTTGCTCTTAGGAGATTCTTTATCGGGAAATTGCTGGAGCCAGTACTCACACTGTTTCCTCAGTCCTGGAGATGGATTAGGAGTCATACAAGCCCCCAAAGGAGTTTCAGGAGTTTTGATAGCCATCCAAGGTTGTGGTAAAGTGTATTCCTTTTTCTCTTTTGGAAGTGAAGAGTTTAAGTTACTTTCTCTGAAATGCTTCATTATTTTATTAACTGGTGTTACTTGACTGAAGGGCTTTTCTGAAATTTTGTCAAAAATAAGAATGCGAAAATATTATTAGTTTATTACTTTACCTGCACTATCCAAAAATCTTTTGTAAGCCGGTGTCAAGTGATTTACAGGGGTTAAAACCCTTGAAATCCTACTACTAGGCCTACTGGTTGAAGGAGTGGTATTTTTCGCTACATCTTCCACACTTGTATGAAGCTTTTCGACTACTGTTGGGGATGAAGGTTTTCTTTCAGGAGCTATAATTGAATTTCATAATTTTTGTCAAGTCCAAAACATTTTTTGTAATATAATTCTACTTAGATATATAATGAACCTTCTTACATCCAAAAAGGGTAAAATCACTATTATATGTTATGTCTATAAATAAATCATTTATTTACTACAAATGAAAAGATATTTTTTCTACTAAAAAAAATACCGAGTTTTGAATTTAGCCCTTCATAATATGTTCACTACAAATATCCCCCTTAATGAAGCATATTCTTGAATGTACAATACTTTTCAAATAAAATAGTTATTTGTTTAAAAACTAGGCAGGAAAGTACGAGATTTACTGCCCCGGGCTAGCAACAAAACCAGAGTTATGAAACTAGCTAAGGCAGTGTGAAACTTAATTTTTTCTCAGATTATTTATACACTCTGTTGAAAAATCAAAATAAAATTGAAAATAATTATACTAGGATTACAAAGAGCAAAATGGCTAGTGGAATCACTTTAACAAATTGTTCATATTCTACTATAAATATCTACAACAATCAATAATATAGAATTTGGCCTGATTGCATTTTTGTTATGTTCTGTGTTTTGAATTGATTATTAACGTTAGAGTTAATATTAAACTAAAATTCTGAATTTTGTCCCTCTTTTCAAAAATATCTACCTTTAATAATATTTTCCACTGAAATTTACCTACAGTTTGGATTTGCTTATTGAATTTCAAATTGTAAGTTACAAACACTAGTGACAATACAAACAATATTGACATTAAGATTTAAATAATTTAATGATCATTTTATATTTTATTCGATTCTTAAGGAAAGTTCAGAGGTGAGATTTATTAGAAGTGTGTTTCATTATTTTTCTTTGACTTCTAGTGAAAACAAAGCAAAATATCGTAAAAGCAACTTCAGAAAATGCATTCCAAACAGATAATGATATATTTCACTAGTTCGGACTTCCATTGCCTACTATATAAAATGATTTGAAATCCCTGAAACAACTAAAAAAGAATAATTAAAAATGAATAGCTGAAAATAACAATTATATTAAGCAAAATAACCTGAAATGAAATAATAGTGAAATAAACTAGAAGTAAAAATATAACAATTGAATAAATAAAAATGAAGGAATGAAAAAAGAAAATATAAATAAAAATTGTAGAGATTCCAAGTCACGTTAGTTCACGACGTTTCGATTGTTAGTATCTACAATCGTCTTCGGGTAATGACGTCAGTTATTAGTAACTTGTAGTATTTTATAATTTTGCTTTCAAAAAAAGAACTAAGAAATTGTACAGATACATTTTGGAGACCAAAATCTGTCTACATCTAATAAATTGAAAAAACTCTAATTTGACTTGTTTTTTTCCTTCGATTCATTTCATTTTCAAACTTTTTTGATAGATACCAAACGAGTGAAAAATATTTTGAATTTATGCAGTAACTTATCAGAATTAACTGAAAATTTTGCTCTTTCAACACCTGTGAACAGTTCTCCATTACAGTTTTTATTTTCTTCCCGACTGTGGGAGGTGAAAATCCCCAGAAATGTCGATGAAAGAAACAGGAACATCTTTCAATATAAATTTTTAGAACTGGTATGAATAAGTATTACACTGTTGCCAAATCCAATTCTGATGAAGGTCACGTGACGTCACTATGATATTTTTTCTGATATGAAAAAATTACTGACAAAAAATGGTAAAAAAATAAAATGAGTTACACACAAGTTATGAGAATATTATTGCTTCAGATTTTTATCTAATTGATATAAAGCTAGAGAATCAACCTGAAGAAACATAATGGATTAGTTAATGAACATTTTGAGAAACAGTCCTCATAATTGCTTACCTTTTGATGTTCCCAACAAATAATCTGCCTCATAAACCAATCTTTTAGTTTTGGCGCAGTCAAGTAACCATTCTTTGCTAAGTACAGGCAATCCCCACTTCAATGCAGCTTCGTATTTTTTGCCTGTTGCCTCAGCACTCACCAAATGTGTGGACGCCAAAACGCCTTTAGCTTCTGATCTAACTCTGGCGAACTGTTCTTGAGCAACTCCACCCAAAGCTTCAATAAGATTTTTCAAGAACACTCGTTCTGCGCCAGAATAGCTGCTGATCGTGATGACACAGTTTACAAGAGGATTCGTGTCTGGTACATCAAAAGGTCTGTGATAATACAAAATGTCAGGAAGGAGTGTCTCCTCTCGAATACATTCAGTGATGAACAGGTCGTTGACTATTTCAGTAGCATTGTGATGTATTTCCTCTTTGTTAAAAACTGGAACTACTATGAAGTCAGGAATGCCTTTGTAATTTTTTGGGACCAATTCGCCATAAAAGCCTGTTTACAAAAATAATAAAGTATGTTTTGTTAAACAAAAATAAATGTTTCATCATATATATTTGAACTTTGCTAAATTTCAATATTACTCGGTACTGAGGATACTGATGAAGAAGCTTGACCCGTCTCAAAGTCTATTTATTAGAGAGAGACAAAAAGAGAAGCATTTATTGTCCGAATAAATATCTTATTGATAAAACAAACTTAAATTTAAGATCTTATTATAGTGATTCAAAGTCACAATCATTTGAAAGACATTTTTGTGGAGGAGTTAATGCTAAAGTGTAATAAATGGCAAACTGAATAATTCACCTCGAAAAGTTACCGCGTAATATAAACCACTGAAGAGTCCAATTAGTCAGTTTATGTGATCTCTGTGAATGAGGTAATCTTCATTTTGTGTTTGTGTTCCATATTTTTTGGATTGCAATTGTATCTTTTTATTTCATTCATATGTGTATAATGCATAGGCTGGCTTTAAATACAACTCAACAAAACTTCTTATACTTCTAATTCATAATCATCCCATAATGGAAACATTCAATATCAACTCAATATTTCAGGTACTCATAGATTGTGCAAATTATATTCAATTTAACAATTTTTCCAATAAGAATCATGAAATACAAATCAATTAACAGAATTTAGTTTATGAAAAAAAAAAAACACCTCAAAAGTGCTGCTTTTTTCCTCCTGTTCATAAAAGAGGACATATGCTTCCCCACTTACAAGTGATTTTGGTGAAATTTGGGACACATGTGAATCATTGTAATCATGCCACCTGCCACTATAACGGTGTCTGCAATATGCTGTGTAATGCCCGTTGTAAGAAGTCCCACTGTAATTCGAAAGTGTATATGGATTATAATGACAATGAGCAACTTTGCTGCATAGTTGCTCATATCTAATCCTTCTAAAGAAAAGTCAATGGCAACATTCAATTTGCCTTTCCGTTGGAGAGAATCTTTTTAAATTAATTACTGAAATACGGGGAAACTTATGGATTGATAGGGACTTTGTGCATTTTCTTCTTTCCTTGCACCTCGAACACGGTTTTTCATCTCCATTCAGAGTATCATCCAAGCATTGTGACAAACTCAATTGGCCAGGTCTTTGTGATATCAGGAGAGACAAATCCCAGAAAAGATCCAAGGTTACTGATGAGTGTCCACAGTGTGTGCACTTCATAGTGGATTTTAATTGACCAACGAAATTGTCTACAATCTTAGAGTTGCCAGAGTCTCAGCCAGGACTCTTGCGCTTTTCCACTGTTGCTCAATTTTTCGTCAATCTCCGTTAAGATCGGTTTAGGTTTCTCAGTAATTCTATTGAGGTCCTCATGTAAACCTTCTAAAAGATATGGAAGGTATTCCTGGGCGTCTTTCCAGGTGTTTCCAATATTTTTCAGCCAATCACACCCGTGAGTTCTGAATGAAGAATATATGACTTGTAACTGTTGATACTACATTCGCCACTGCTGTCTTCTTTTGAGTAATCACTGATTCGATGATTCACCTCTTCATTGGATAAGTGGGATAAGGAATTCGAAGCTAAACTGCCTAAAACTGAATTGGATATGGCAGGCGTTTTGAATTTGGAAGAAGATAATTCGAGAACTTGTTCATATTTCTCTGTATCTTCTGATGAGAACTCATGGGGAGTAAATATGGGAGATTTTAACAATCTCTTATCGTGACTAGGGTATAAATATGATTTGGAAGCAACGGGATAAATAAAAATTATACTAATCATTCCCAAATATTTTCTGTGTCACTATTGCTCGATTATTTTCATTGCCTTAATATGTAATTATTTATTTCTCAGCATATATTGTTTTGTTTAGTTTTTTTTAAACACTTTATTATATGGTTGTGCCAACACAAATACCCATTAATATAAATCTCTAGCAATTTTGTATTATCAATTGGTTCAGGACTTTCGAAATTCAATTGTTTTGTACTGTATGAAATTATTTATATCAAAACATATCTGGAAAATTCTCCTCACTGACTAAGAGTTTTTATCATCAACAAAAGTAGTTGTATACCGTTTTTATTTGGTATTATTTAGATCGTCCATGTGATATGAAAGTAATGCTTCCTCGAAAAATTCAAAAATAACTTTTTTCAATTTATATTCTGGAACTTCTTTTTTATGTACACTTGTTTACTATGGATTGTTAGATAGAAGTTTGTATTACTAAGTCTGATCAATTTGAATTAATTCAGGAATTTTAAAATTTTTTTTTTACCGAATAAAAATGTTTTATTACCACATCTGCTCCATTGGGAATATCCAAATTCAGAAATAAGTTTTTTCAATTAATAATCTTGTACTTTTTTTTATGCACACCTTCTGAATATGGTTTGCCTAGGCTTTTGATAAATCTAAAACTTTCAAAGTGCAATCCATTTTTACTCCATTATTTGAGTAATATTAAACATAAATTGACTTTGCAGGAAATAAATAAGCTTTTGAAAGAAGTTGCCAAAATGAATCATTGTCAAATTATTTATTATTTCCACTTTTTATATATTCATTCATATTCTACTATATAGGTAAAGAAAAAATTAAAATTTAATCACTAGGTTTTCCTAACAAATATTTTATACCCAAGTTTAGTACTACCAATAACTGAATTAAAATTGACTCTCACGCATACTTCTGTTCATAACAATCTCAAAAACTTTCCAAACTTAAGGAAATCAAGGCTACATTATATCCTTGGAACAGCAAAGCAACAAACTGCTTACATCAAGTCATAATTACAAGATTACAACTGGGCCACGCATGCCTGACGCTTGAACATCTATTGAGGAAAGAATCGCCACCAAAATGTTTTGCGTGTGAAGTGCTTGTGCTTGTGTTAAGCATGTTCTGATAGAGTGCCCGCTCTTCACAGTTGAGAGACTGAACAATAAAATTCCCTCCAAACTAAGTGAAATTTTCAAAAATACCAATACCAACAATATTGTTGATTTTTTTAAAGAATGTTAACTTTTATTTAAACTGTAATTTAAACAACTGCATGTTTTAGATATATTTTATATGTTTGCGCTAATAGCTACGGCTGATGCGGTTTTTTCTAAATAAAAAATATATACATATAACTCTAATAATTTCATATTAATATATACATGCACAAGAATTACTGGCAAGAATAGCATCAAGTCCAAAACGTTTTTCTTTATTTCATATCCTCAGAAATATCATGATATTCGCATGTTTCAAAAATTGCTTCCGTTTTAATGTTGTGTGTTTCTGTACCTCAATGAATATTTATTCTACTGTATCGTGGTATATACTGATCGATAGAGAATGTACTCTATACATTGGTGCCTGAAAAATTACCCAAGTGTTAATGAACGCACTGTTCAACATTGGTTTGCGAAGATCTGAGTCTCGAAGATGAACCCCGAAGTTTTCAACCTACAGTAATCCAGGACGCGGAATTGAGAATTCTGGTGGAGATTGATCTACTACAAACGGTGCGTTATATGGCGGAAAGACTGGGCGTCAGCTGCCATGCGGTTTTTGATGGTTTGAAACATATTGAAAAAGGATAGGATCGTCCAAAGTGATGAATAGTGGATCCTCTACAACAGGAAATGTTCAGGACAGTGGCTGGACACAGATGAGCCACTCAGACACTTCCCAAAGGCAAAAATCCACCAGAAAAAGACCATGGTTACTGTATGGTGGTCAGTTGCTGATGTGATTCACTATAACTTTCTGCAACCAGGACAAACCATCACAGCAAGGTCCTATTATGAAGAAATCAACTAAACGTACCAAGAATTGCGTCAGCAGCAGCTGGCACTGGTCAACGGGATAGGTCCGATCCTGCTTCACGGCAACGCCCGTCAGCACGTTTCACAAATCACCGTCCCAACGAATTGAGTGTCAAAGTTCTGTCTTACCCACCTTACTCCCCAGACCTCTCGCCAACCAACTGCCATCTTTTCAAGCACTTCGATAACTTTCTCATCAGTAGAAGCTTCGCCAATCAGGACCAGGAAAAAAACCGCCTTCGTCGACCTCATCGAATCCCAAGCTACCAATTTTTATTTTGACAGAATTAATTGACTTGTGTTACATTGGCAAAAGTATACTGATTCAATGGCGCTTATTTTGATTATATTGAATAAGTATTCACTGATATATTACAGTTTAAAGTAGACTCATAAAAACGGACAAACCTTTTGAAATAACCTAATACTATCGTAATAATTTACCCTCAATATTTGATTTCAGTTCAGCAAACTCTTCTTCCTCAAATCCAATGACAAGAAACTTGAAGTTTTCAAATATTTTACTAACTTCTGTTTCGAGATCTTGTGTAACAGACATTGTAGATTGTTGAGTTGATGTATCAGGAGGATTAAACTGAAGTGTTGATTTTGGCGGTTCTTGCACCTGCTTTGAAAAATTAGAGTTATCGACGTTACCCAACAATTTGACTAAAGTATCCTCTTCGGCTAAAAAAAGCAATTCAAATGTTGCAGAGTCAATCCAGAGAGAGATTACTCACAGTTAGTGTTGGTTTGTTTCATATACTGTCGAACTATGTCATCTTCCATTTTATCCTCAGTATTATTGAAATTGCCGAGATTGTTTTTAACGTCTCTTTGAGTAACTGTCCTGTTAGTTCGAAGCATACTCAAACCCTGAAAATTATATGATTTCAATATAAAGGCTGATTCAAATTTAGACGATTGGTAACTGCGTAATTATTGGAGATGATTGATTTATAAGAAACAAAATAAAAGCAACTGGGTAATTGAATTTTTGTGTGAAATTTCTTTTTGAAAAGAATATCCTGCGAGTAATTTTGTTTGTAAGTAGAAAATACTTCAATATTGTTAAGTTGAAAATGAAAGCGTTATGAGAGTTGTGAATCAAAACAATGCGTTTATAGTAAAACAATCAATCTCATTTCCTGTAAACATTTAGATAAATCACAATAGATCTGCAAAAGGTTTATTTCGGCTCCCAGTTCGATCATGCGTAGTCATTAAATTTGTTTTGATTTATTTAGGACAGTTGGCATCGTCCCCAAAGTGTTTCATGTTTTCAGAACTAATTCAGAACTATTCCAGAACAATAACAATAAGTTCAAACACTGGAATAGGAACTAGTCTGAACTTCCGATTTGCACATGTACAATAATAATGAATGTGTATTCTGTTATATATAATAGAGACCAGATTTAGAGTCAGGAATTAGTCTAGAATGCTCTTCATTACACTTTAACATATTCTTTTAATTTGGTTTTGTCTTTCAGATTGTGGAACGTTAAAAAGATCTAGAAAATCAATGAGAAATATTGAATTGTCTACAAAAAAATCTTTCAATATCTTTAGAAAGAGGTGGTGATAATGACTTCTCAAAGGCACACTTTTTGAGATCTATCAATCTTATAATAAAGTTTGTCTTTTAAAAAAATTGGTTCTTCAATAATAAAAATGTATTATAATTTTTAAAAATCATTATGTAAAGTTCACTTTAGTAATTTATCACACCTAAAAAAGTCATTTTATAGCTTTTGCAAAAATATAAGAAGAAAGTATTGTATTACATATAGCAAAAATACCAACATATAGCAAAAATACAGAGTTGACTTTAAAATTTGTACAACTTGTAATTACTTAATTTTTAAAAATATATGAGAATTCATAAGAATTGTTAAACATATCCAAAATGCTGCTTAATAAGTGGTTGGAAAAAAGTGTATTAATCCAAAACCCTTTATTAAATTTTCATATTGAAAGAAAATGCAAGTTAATTTTTTATGATTATTCTCTTTTATTTATTCGACTGTGTAGTTTCCAATGAATGATATCTTGTCTCAATTCTCTAGTACAAATGTTTGGATATACAAATGGACACTTTATTATTCACAGTAAAAAACAATATATGAATATATATGAGAATTGAGAAAGGAAAAGTGATTTCACTTCAATCAACTACTTTAATATACATATTTACCTAAAGAGTGTTTAGTCATATTTGTTTAATTAAGTATTTTTTAGTTTTTTTTAATTTTCTTTTCTCAAAATCAGAAGGTTTTTTTGAAATAGCAATCTCGAAAAACCAGTTTTCGATTTGAAATCATACCTTTTTGCTCAGTGGTGATCCCAAGTGACTGTTTTCAAAATCTGATCTATTGATAAGGTATTTGTCCTCATTCATTGGATGTGTCTGTTCAATACTATCAATTAGCCAACGAACTGAAACTAATATAGATGAAAGGCCTTTGCTTTGGATAACCTTGACCTCGTGAAATGTTGGATCACCCACTATGACATGTGTCACTCTTTCTGAGAAACTGTCATATCTATTAGCTCCACTTAAATTCAACACTTTATTCAATTTTTCAGTATGTTCGGTGCTGAAACCTGTGACATAAACCTACAATGGAGAAAAAACTGAGTAATTTAGTTAAATTATTCTATAATGTGATATTACAGTACATCCGTCCAAGTACTGTCCTGCATTTTTTGCCTTCTTGATGTCTAAGCTATCAACTAGTTCTTCAAAATCTTCTTTCACTGCAAAAGAAATCAAAGTAAACTATTCATGCAGTTGTTGCATTTGAAGTAATTTCGAGCTAAATCTTGGAAAATCTGCTACTCATTTAAAATTCAAATGTTATTTCAATTATTATACTAAAATGCTTCCATCGTAAATGTTATGTATGAAAATATCCAATATATAAGTTCAGACATATTTTATTTATTTATTGATTAGATACAAAACTCTCAGGCAGAACATATGTTAGGAAGTTAGCATAAATATATAATAATGAATAACAATTTTCTGATACGAAAATATAAACATTTAAGTAATTATAATTTGATGACTATCATTGAACTAGAAAACTTTTTTTTGATGATCTTAGAAAACATATGAACTGTTTTAGATTTTTAGATTTTTTCGAGCAATTCATTAAAACTCATAAACAACTTGAAATCATATAATTTTTTTTGTTTATATGTATCACATCAAGATGGAAATTATTTTGTATTATGAGCAAATTAGAATTTTTTTTTAAGAATTGAATACTACATTTTATAAAAAATATCATAGAACTGGCCGATATGTGATGAAAATCCATTATAATGTATTCATAAAACACACTTCAATGTGAGATTTCCACTTGAAAGTTTACAAAACCACAACACGTGTTTTATCTCTATTGTTTTCAATGAATAAATAAACGATTAAGATAAAACTCCACTGTTGGAAAGATCCGGAGTATACAAGTTGACTTGTGTTCATGTCCAAAATTTTGTATTGGGCAAACTGGAAGAACTCTTTCCAAGGGAATAAAAGAGCACAGAAGTAGTTTTTTTGATGGAAAACCCAACATTTGCGAACCAAGGGGCACCTTTTGGCAACCTTTTGGAATGTTCAGAAATCAATAAATATAAAAATTCGGGATTACTGCTCAATGACCAAATAGATCTTCCCTTTCATTGAATTCAGTTTGCAATGAGGAAATGGGTAACTAGGATTGAACTTAAAAGTAGGTAAAATGATGGCTCAGGTAAAAATTGTATTCATTATTCTCCAGTTTTATGAGTTGTTCCTAGAAATGTGAATAGTTTAAGTAATGAATTTATCATGTAGAAATTTGTCAGGTAGTAATAGTCATAATGATTGTTCACTGCCTTCTTCAGTCGGCGCTAAAGATTAGACAAATTGAGACCCTTGCAGAGACCAGGGACGAGACCTGAGGAGTCGGCAGATTGAGACCCCGACGCCGATATAAAAATCCACGGGATTGGGATTTGAACTTTAGGTCAAAATTTGAAAATGACTGATTAAAATTTCCGTTGAGTTTATTAAAGCACAAATCAATACAAAATAGTGAATTTGAAATTTCATTCATTTTATGTATATTATAAAGCTGTTGGTTGTTTTATAAATGAGGTAGATAATTCTTAATAAATAATATTTATTATTCAAATTTATAAATATTTTCAATTTCATAATATTCTTGGTAAACCTGTCTCTAGCTAGCACAAATAGTTTAGACGGTTTTCCCACACATGGGCATGCAACATATAGTTGCCCATGAGAAAAAAATGTACTTTCAAAATCTACACCACAAATGGTGTAGTTTCAAAATTACGTCCATCGGATGAGGGATCGCAAATTTTAGTTGCCCCAAATGACGTCATTTGAGAGTAAGAATGAAACTCGCGTATCTTGCGCATAAGTAATTTTGAATCATCTGAATGGCCAACAAGAAGCAATAATAAAGGTTCCGGCGGAGTGGGTGGAGATGACAGCACAACTTTTCCTGATGCGCAGCACATGCCGGATGTTTCATTCTGAAATTTCAATGCTTGACAATATTGACATACTTTATTCATTGAATCAATAGCAATTTTTGAATCCGCAGAGTAATAATTAATATCTGGTGCATATTCAAAAACAAGGCGAACAAATGATGCACGTGTTAATGAGCGGCCGGTACCCTGCCTCTGTCGTTCATGTACTCTATGTTTTGTTCACATGCTGCTCTTGTTCTCGCTATAGTCTGCCGTAGACGCTCTTAACGCTATTCTCGTTTGTGCTTTTAACATAACGCCATCTATTGGATACTTATCCATTCAACTTGTACCGCCACCTGTTAAATACCCACTCAATTCAGTTAAATTACACTGCCATCTGTTAGAATATTATCGAACTAAAAGATAATTATGACTCTTTGTCAGAAAATGAATAAATAATTTGCAATAAAATAATATTATGATTATTAATTGAGATATAAACTATCCTACCTTTCAATATGCATGAAACTGCACAGTGTGCAAAATTTTATTGAAATCAGTTCAGTAGTTTAGGAGTCCAATGCGGTCAAACAACATGACACATAATTTATATATATTGAGAAAGATGATATAATATGTATTGAATTTAAAAAAAAATCACCTTTTCTCTTAACACTTGGTACTTTTTCATTTCCAGGTGAAAATGGTGAGGCAAGGGTTTCTTCTACCCAAGCTCTTTGCGACATATTCGGACCTCCAATGGCGCTCAAAACGGAGAACTCTGGATTGACAGGTTCATCGGATTTTGTGGGAGTTGATGTAACTTTCTGTATTTGATACTGATTATGAGGAAGGGCGTAACCTTTTGCCACACTATCTGTTACCCAAGACAAATTCACACATTTTATATGGGGATATTGACGAGCTGCTTTATATTTTTCGCTGATTGTTAATCTGAAACAATATTGATGATAAATATCAAAACCATTAAATGAAAGATAATCGACTTTATCGAAATGAATAATACTTGTAACAAACATAAAAACATTTTTATTTAATTGTAATAAACTCAATTTGCATTGAAGCATGTAAATTAACAATTAGGGTTTAGAAAATGCTCACGTCTTCAGTAAAAATATTTAAATAATTCACAGACATTTTTTTCAAGTGCAAACCAGAAGAAAAAAATTAGTTTCCTCAATGCATATTGAATTACACAGAAATAATCCCTTCTTTCTCAATTTGTAGTCCAAATATTTGCAGTGAATGATAAAACATAAACCACGGAAAACGCTACACAAAAAATAATAAGTGTAAGATTTTTGGCATAACTACTCAAACAGTAGCCACTTGGCTATTGAGTTCCACTTATGAAACAAAAGCTATTGAAATATGAATTCCAACCCCACTCGAGTATTCGATAGATGACTTACAAGACATGCTTTGAACAAATGTGGCATGATTGGTGACATTCTCACATAAGGTGTTCTATCTTTGCAATATTCTATTAGGTAGTGCCTGTAGAGTTGTAGCTTTTCTGAAGCCTTGTCTTCCATTCAGTATTAATTCAAATTTATTTATTTATTTATAAACGGGTTACCCTAATACAGTTAAGAAATAACATATATGTTGCGACGTTTAACTTATGCAATATATCACATTGAAATCTCATCAGAATACAAAAATATAATAATATCTGAAATATATAAATATAAAATAATAATAAAATTTCAATTTTACAACATTATCACTAATCATAAAATCATAAATAGAAATCAATTGGACAACAATCTAGCTATTTGTTTTTTAAAAATCTTTGGATTTTCTCAGAAGAAATCAACACTATGACAATATGTATTTCCCAATCTCAACATATTTGAGATGGGTGTATAAAAACCATAGTTAGTTGAGTGATGTGGTACAACAAATAAGTGTTTTTGTCTGATTTGTCTATTTGGAACATTGAATGGTATAATAGAGAGAACTTCCGGACAATCAATTATGCCAGAGATTATTTTGAAGAGATAAACCAACGATATCATAATTCTGCGATCACTTAGACTAGGTAGACTCATCAAGTTCATTACTTCATTGTAGTTATATTTGACTAGTACGATGAAGTCTTTATTTCATAAAGGTTTGAATGAGTATAACAAATTCCCACTTTCGTTGTAAGATTCAATAAATGTTTTCCAATTAAAAAACAAATTCATGAACTATATGAAATATCCTCCTTGATTTTCTTTTTTTCTGTTTGGTAATATATTCATTATGTATATCCTCATGTTGAAACCATTCTGGAATCATTGAACAATGGCTTTTCTATCATATCATCATTTTTGTTATTTGTCATTTATTTATATATTTGTAAAATAATGTATGTATATTAGGATGTCGTCCTAAGGAAATCAATAAATATTATTATTATTATAAAAAAATATTTTTAACTTTTTAGTTCGAAGTTCTTTTAAAGCGCCTTCTTTAGTTTCTTAAACTATATTTATTTTTGTGGTAGCATTTTACAGCCTTGAAAGAATGTGTTCCAATAACTTTTTTTTCCTGGGCTGTTTATGGTTTTACATTTTTATTTTTTTCAGAAGTTCACATTTTGTATTGACTAATTGTGATTTTTCATACAAACTCACATTTTATGGCATTTATAGAAGGTCTGTTTTTTTGAAAGTAGTCGCTCTCAGCTTTAGTATTTACATATTTATTCAGGTTACGCTACGCCCAACGATTTTATTATTTTTTGTCTAATCACTACCCTAGATTGCTCAGGAGAGTGGTGTGATGACTGCTACCCAGAACCTTACGAATTATTTTTCAGTCTCTAGTACATTATCTACATCATTTTTATCTTTTTTTTCAATGAAAGTGTTTAACATGAACATTTTTTTTTACTGTTTGCCATTTTTGCCAACGTAACACAAGTTGATTGATTTCGTCAGCTTAAAAAGTGTGTGTAAGGGATTCGATGAAGTCGACGAAGGCCGTTTTTTGGCTGGTCCTGATTGGCGAAGGTTCTATCGGTGGGAAAGTTATTGAATTGCTCGAAAAGATGATAGTGATTGGTGGTGTGGTGGGTGGGGTGAGGTATTTTTTACCTTCTGATTGAAGGTCGATGTAAAAAATACAATTTTAGTAAAGTATTTTTTGTGAACTGATAAAAACATTCCTGAAACTGGAGAGAACTTTTTGGTTTTCTACTAGCTTTAAATCTTTCTTTGGAAGTGTCCCTTTATTTATAATAATAAGTGGAAAGCGAAAATGTTTTTTTTCATAAAAAATGAATTTCTCTTGAAAGCCCTTCATTTCCATGAAAATTAAATATTCAAACATTTGAATTTTGTAGGAAAATCCAGACTACGATTTCTGTAGAAAAATCTTCAAGAAAGCAATGAAAACATATGGTTACAAAGACGACACTATACTGGACTTTGATAATGTGCAGGGTTGGGGAATCAAAAAGAAAAAACAAGTCCCTGCAAGAAATAATGTGAGGATAATCACCTGCGGCAGTTTTCTCAAGACAAGTCCTCTAATGCCGTTGCATTCCAACATCGTTTTCCGGCGGCCCAAACTGAGGAAAAAGGCTAAGACTAACAACAACAACAATAATGATCTGAAAATACCGGATACTATGATGAATTGGTCGAAAATTTTAACGGATCCGGAAACAATAATAAAGCAAGCTCGGGAAAGAAAAACCACAGAAGGAAGTGACCAAGGGGTAGCTAGTTTGTCTTTCTCGGACATTGAGAGTATGAATCCCACGTACGCAATGATGGAAATCTATAATAGGTGTAAAGATAGAGAAACTTCGCCTAGATATAAAGGTGAAAGGTAGGGGCCTGTTTATTTACTAGTATATTGAAAAGTACATTCGTGAAAAAAGGAAAAATAACAGATATTGAAATGAAACTGTTTTCCAAAATTGTATTCTAACGTACTCATCCCAAATTTGAAGTCGTAGAACTTGCTGGAGTGAACTATAATGTAAACTGGCTATTTTTCACAATTTTCAATAATGTCTCTATTTTCTGTTATTTATTCGTTCGACTGAACTAGTATAAGGCATTGGTATTTTATATTTTTGTGACAACTTATCTAATGAACCCGTTTTTTTTACTTTAGCTATATTCCTGATAATTTAGAAGGTTACACTCCAGCGATGATGAGTGTATACACCAAGATGATGGAGAAAAAAGAACTGGAGTCTTGTTCAGACTCGAATAATCAGAGTGACAATGAAGTCAATGTCAAAGTACAGAAAAGAACAAGAAATCGAAGGCGAAGGGGATCTGAATCTCCGACCTTGCAAAGGAATTTTCGAACAAAATCGCAGACACACGGTAATAATTTTATGTTCTGATCAAATTTTCTAGAAAAAAAAGCAGTAGTTTAAAGTAAATTTTCTATTCTATCACTATTATCATAGGTGCATGCACTTGTTTATTGAACTGAATATGCAGAATAGGTCAATGAAAACAAAACTCTATTACAAAACAGTTGGTGCACTAATATTACAGCACACTTGTTTAATGACGAATATCTCCATACTTTGTGCACGAAATTCTCAAGCAACATTCTGAGGAGCTAATTTTTTTTAACACAGTGGTGTTACAGTGGAAATGACTTGATATCTCAAAACTATGGGACACATCCTGACTATATTTTTGCAATTTTTCAGTATATAATTA
>WOGO01001232.1:0-18910 GCA_015342085.1 Leptinotarsa defecta | reverse complement strand
GTCAAAAATAAGCAAAACGTTAACTTTATCCTAGTTGCATAAAATTTGGCATATGGATATAAAATTGCCGTAGACACAACTTTTTCAAGTAATTTTTTGTTAAATTCGATCTAGAAATGCAATTTTTCAATTAAAAAAAACAAAGTCGAATTTAACAAACACTGAACGTCAGTGGGTCGCAGTTGGCCGCATCATTTTAAGTTAAATTTGAAGCACAAACAGGTGCCGAAGTTGAACTTCATTGAAACTTTTCGAAAAAAAGTTTCCCATATGGTGCGCACTTTAATGGTGACACTGTACATTATTTGTCTCGAATATTTTGAAATGAATCAATTGGTTGTATTTTATATTTTTTATGAATCATTCAGTAACCCTTTTCTTTTATTTTCTCATAATGCTTTCGTTCCATGTATACATGTGTTTAAAAATCTGTTGAGAAACTGTCGTTTGGTTAACCAGGTATCATTACTTCGTGAAACACGACCCCAGAACTCATGCGTGCTAGTGATTAACGAGGTTTCACCTTCCAACTAGCGATTCCTATCAAGAGTTGGACGATGTGCAGTAAAAATCGATGGTTCATCTTTTCGGTTCGAACCAACATTCAAATGGCAGTCGATTAAATTAATAAAACGAACCACTTACGATAACTAACTGACTAGCGTCTCTCCTGGTTTGACCCATATATTGCATCCACTATTTTTTTTTTCAGGAAGTAAGTTCTGACAAGTACAACTACAGGCACGACCATCTTCGACACTGGATTTGTGTTCCATCAACTTGCCCTGAAATTAACTTCCATGGCAAAAATCACTCGGAAGTTCAGAAGGACGTTGAACATTGTTATAATACGAAATATTCCCGATACGGGCTAAGGGGCAGTATAGAAAATTTCAAATATGACAACAGATCATCAAAATATCCAATGGATTGGCTTGATATTGTTGTGGCGTGAGTAAATTGACAACTTTGATACCATTGACAGACTACAAAAATTATTTCGAATATTTTTTCTATAACTATAATAGTTTGGGAAATTTACAACAAAAAATATAAATTTCATTGACTCATCAAGTTTGGTCGGAGAAAACAAGTTGAAACTAGGTATTTGTTAATGATGGAATAATAAACAAACTGAAACAATTAGGTCGTAGTTGCTATCGTTTACGAAATGTTTGTTGAACATGAGATAGAAATCAAATATCCAGTTTTGTAGATCTTGAATTGCATTTTCTGTTCATGAATTATTCGGGAAATGCTATAAAATCATGCAATCTAATTCAATTTTTTTATTAATTTTGTTTGTGTTGGTATCTTCAATTTCAGAAGATAGGTTATGAGAGTTCTGGCATTCTATAAAAGTAGAATAAATTATCTTCATCTAAATGACTTTCAATGAAAAAGATAATAGTGAAATGAAATCGTATATAAATTGTTTAGGAAACTAACAAAATTATCAATCGACCGAAAAAATTCACCAATGGGAGATTAATTGGAATGAACACTGAAAATATTGAAAATGAACTGTATTTGTTGCCAAGGAAATGAATAAAACACTTCATTAGGAGTTTGAAGTGATTGCTATGGTATGGAAAATTTTGTTCACAATTTTAATTAGTCGTATTTTCTATAAGTGAAGCTGGAATAATTCGAATTGTCCAGGTCAATTCTATAGATCTCAATGATTATTGAAAAAAAGTTTTTGTGACTTTTCTCTTGAAGTCAATTGAGTAAGAATATGTCTGTACCTGTATCTGTAGAGTAGGGAAGCTGAGTGTAGGCACACAGCACTAGGGCCACATGTGACCCATTGTACATTCTCTCGAGGAGTTGTCCTCCTAGATCATCGTCCATCCTGTCGTTACCAGGAAGGTGGACAGGTCACTAGGAGACATCTCCTTTATTTCGGCAGTTGTAGGCCAATACTCGCCGAACACACTCTCTTATTGACGATAACACCGGATACTCGCATAGGACATGCCTGACAGTTTCATCTTCCTGTTCATAGATCCTGCTCATCGCCAGATACTTCTTCGGCGCCAGCTTCCCGGGGCCGCCCAGGGTGATCCTGGCAAGATTACATCCTTTGATTCCATCCCATTCCTTTAGGGATCGAGCATGGGTGTGACGTTTGGCTAGTTCCGCAATTGTTGAAGTCTTCAGGCGGTAGGTGCCACTGGGTACTAAAATTCGGCAATGCGATTATCTTTACTCCTGTCGTGCCCTTTAACCCACCTCAGGATAATGTTATTATCTACCGAGGCTTTGGCTAAGTCTTGGTGGCACTCAAGTACTAGCCCTGAGGTAACACGTTGTCTGTTCAAGGCTAATAGGGCAGATTGTTATGTTTTTGCCAGAAATTTGAACCACGCTGGTATTTTTTCCCATTCTCCACTCAATCCTCAGGCTTGGTGACTTTGTGTTCTGTTTTATTTGTATTTTGTAAGGTTTATTAAACACAAACCTGGTTTCAGTTGCAACACTGGTTGCCTGCAGCAGAGGTTGCACAGTAAGCGATTACTTGTCATAGGCTCAATTGCCTCAATTTACCCATTCCTACTTCGAAGTTTACACCAGCCGCGCGCAATCGTAACATGGTCATTAACGCAACCTCCTTAACGTACAGGTCCAGAGGGGTCAGACCAGAGTAAGAATATATTTCATCAGTTTGGAAACGACGTCAGAGAATTTATACCATTATCATACTATTATCCGGTCAACGTTCGACTGCAGTATTTTCATAAATGTTAGCCAAAAATAGCTTTGATCTTTCTCTTGAAGATGATCACTTGGTGATGGAAACAAGTGTCGAGGTGTTAAAATAACGGTTTGGTGTTGGGAAAAAAAAATTACGTAATTTTCCTTACTACACCAAAGGTTCCAAACAGTGCATCACAAGTACTTTGAAGTTCGAGGTATATGACTCAAACCACCGTTGTATGGTCGTAGTATTTATATGTGATTTTTCACATGAGAATACTAAGACTAAAAGACATTCCGTTCGAACTTTTGAACTGATTCAAGAACCACTTTATTGTGAGATTTTTGCTGAAGAGTTTTGCGCCACTGCAGGTAGGCGAGATCTTTGAAGACGATAACTTCCTCGTAATCTTTGTTGAACCAAAGTTCGCCGTTGTAAGTTCGTTTCAATGAAAAAGAAATATATGAATCCATGGATGATGGAATAACTTCCGTTATTTCGAAGGCACAAGTTGTCTCATTTGTAATCTGAGTAGTCTGTTGCTTATTGCAAAAGCCTCAGCTTCGCGACTTTCTTCGTTGTTGATATTTGAAAATTTGATCCATCCGATATGATGGACATTGAAGTCCCTGAATGAGGAAATTTCGGACCTGGGATGATTGATTTGTAGAAAGTTAATGGTTTTGCAAGTAAAGGGAATAGTGTCCTATATTTGTATCGCTCAGTGGTCGATAAACACAGCATTGAATTTAGTGATCTTCTGCTTTACCCTATTCTCATCGCATCTTGAACTTGATTTTATTATAAGTATATAAGAAAAATCATGGTAATTATTTTTTAATTCCTTGTTCCACAGCATGATTTTCACACTAAATGCAGTGGTTGTTGTATTTGGCACATTCTACGAAGGAACAGCTCGATTCAAATCAGAAGAGGAGTATCGAAAATCGACTAGTAAAGGTTGGAGAAGAATACTATCTGCCTTTTCTATACCAAGGAACTGGCATAGACTAATAACCGTTAACATCACACCGGATAATGAGAAACTGCGTTCTATGCAAGGTATTCGGTTTTACACGAGCCTTATAGTTATTCTTGCCCATACCGTCCTGAGTGCAATGATGGGACCAATCGCTAATACAAAATACGTGGAGATGGTGAGTATACTGATCTGGCATAACATTCGGGTTCGGGAGTTCTGAGTACTCTTATATTATACCAACCTTCACGTTGTTCAACATCCCTACCAGAATTTTCTTAGGATTAACTGGTGAACATGCCTTTCGATGACTCACCATCAGCTACGAATTCACACAAGAATGCTGAATTTTCAACCACAAAATCTCCAGATGATGAAGAGTCAATAAAAAAAATTCAGGAGTCTGAGTCAACTCAGTTTTCCGATACGCATATGTCCTTCGGCGTAACAATCAAAGATGATAGTAGTATATTACAGATGCAAAGTTCAAGGACTATTTTCGTTGCAATTTCTATCATTTGTCATACTAGCCTGCCTTTGAATATTGAAAAAAAAACTCCCGGTTTTCTAGCTAGTTCAAAACAGAGCTGTAGGGTTGAACAACTTGGAGAAGACTGATGTCAACAACTGTTAATTAAGTGCCGTCTGATACTGTAGATTTTTATGTGCTTGAGGCCAAGAACGATTAATTCAGTAATGTCTTTCTGGGGTAACAATACTTTTCGAATATTCACATTATTATTTCTTCATCATTCTTCTCTTGACTTTTGAGCTCAAATATATAGGGGAATTAGAAAAAACCTCTTGCTGAACTAATTGTTCGAAATCTTTTTGGTCGAAGAGTAATGCAGTTAGTGAATATTTCACCAAGACAATGTCATAATCATCAACAGCGGACGGTTCAGTACCAACAGCAGCGATAGAAACAACGAATTTAGTTGCTGTACACTCTGCATCCAAAACTACAATTGGCTTTCAAAGAAAAACGCCGACCACTCTTCTCCCTGTACAATCCCCAATGCCAGATATTAATTTTCGACTGTTTATTATCAGATGGACAGCTCAATATCAACAAACCTGATCCTGATAAAGTTCTTGTCTACTCAAAAAATGCACCAATGAACTTGTATCAGTTTTGTCTTACGAAAAAGGGGTTCCTTCTCGTTGGAAAACCGCTGGAAATCACCCACACCTAAATATAGCAAGAATGATGTTTTGAAAAACCATAAACCAGTTACTTTACTGTTGGTTATATCAGAAAATGTGAAGAAAGCAGGTAGTCGACACATTCTTCAATATACGGACTGCTCCAATATCTCAAGCGATCATGAACAGGTTTCTGGAAGCCAAGGTCAACGGACTATGTTCTTACATGAGTTACTCACATTCGTTCCAATGTAATACATGCAATATTTTCAAGGCCTTCAACCGTGTCTTGCATGATAGTTTACTAATTGAACTTTGATGTTATAGCTTGGCAATTCTTCTTTGTTCTTGACTTTTCAGTTTTCTTAAAAACTATGGCATAGATAGTTTTCTTGTCAATACCTTGCAATTAACGCTGGTACAATTATTTTTGGTACAATGAATCGTAGGAAGAATAAAAAAATACGTCAACCATAGTACATAGTTGATGTTACTTCCCCTATCGCACCCCCCAAGAGCATGTCTCCATTTCTTTTTAAATGGATCACCCTATATTGTTTCGCATTATCCGATGCTTCATGATGAGCAGATTTTAATAAAGTATAAAACATATGGTCTGAAGCTTATGGTTCGGGAGCTACAAATTATTTTAGTTGAAAACCTATAGTTGACGTGTTTTTTTATTTTTCCTGAAAAATGAGGATGAGTCAAACAACATTTGGGTGTTCAGCAGGCCAAAACATGTATTCTTATAACATACATTCCAAGCTTTTCACAATCTTCACTATGACCATCAGGGATACTACAGTATGGATAAAAAACAAATTAGATCTATTAAAAGAGATCACTCAAAGACTCAACTTACAGTGCGTGTGTGTGAGGTTAGGCTGCAGGATTGAAATGTGAACACAACAATAGATGTAGAGACCAAAAAGTAACCTCCGGAAGTTAAAGACAAACACAAATAATTAAGAAAATTCCTGTGGTTATTTTTTGGTCTCTACACCTATATATGTTGTGTTCACATTTTAATTCTCCTGCCGCCTAACCTCACATGAACTGTAAGTTGTGTTTTTGACTGATCTCTTTTGATACATATAATATGTTCTCTTATCCATATTGTAGCATACCTGATGATGATAATAAAGATTGTCGAAGTATAGTATGTATATTCGACTATCAATTGTCGATGCACATCCTGGGCAAGAAGCTAGCGTTTCATATCTCAATGAGGATCTGGAAGATCACTATGGTGGATCCGGATATCATGATGTCAGGGCAATTCTGCCACTTGCGCTGATCAATTTGTTGGTTATGAAATTGGATACCATTAGGTCTTGTCATAATCACGTTACTGGTATAGCGAAGTCAGCTTTCAGAAACTTTGAGCTCCAACCAGAAAATTTTAAGTGTTTCAATAACTTCTACAGTTTCATAACGCTCCAATCAGACTGGCTTTGAAATATTGCTCACATGCATGGAACTCCACTCCCGAGCATATCTTGAGACTGCTCTTGATTGAAGTCTCAAACATGACAAGTAACCTCAATAGCTCAACACATCAAAAGTGTTCAACTGATTTGGACCGCTTGATTTCACCAAGAGCAGTTTATACCAGAAGAAGATAGCCAAATATAGCTGCTCGACGTTCCAAAGTTCAACACACTCGTTCTATAGTTCTTAGTCCTGGTGGAATGAACTGGTAATGTTTTTCCAAATAACTAAAATCTCACCATGAGAAACTTCTTTGACGATAACTATCAGCCATCTCATTTTCATATTCATCGTTCATTGTATAGTCGAAGTAACTGGTATTGTGAATAGTTACAGCAGTCGGCGAGCTCACAGGTCAAAAAACCAATACAAAGAAATAATGCCGCTGCCAACTAGTCCACGTGGACTGAAGAATTGGCGGTTCGTATTGGATAATTTTTACTAACCGAGTTTTATGATTGGCTGAAGAGTCAAAATCAAATTTGAAGTCATGTTACGGTGACGAATAGAATGTGGGGATGAGTATCGCCGTTGTGTCGTCAATATTCAGTTCAGGAACTGATCGCAATTTGAGTGTTGGAATTTGATATTGGTGCAGTTATAATTACTTACAATTTTTGTTATCTGATTAAAATGTAGCGTCCTTGGAAAACTACAAATGGTAATAACGAGTGTGACAACAACTCAGACTTTTTCCTGTGTAGTGAATCCAATAACGATGGTGAACAATGCGAAAAAGAGACACCAGTAAATAAGATTCGGATGCATTTGAATATTGAAACACAGAGAGTATGTTTCAATGTATATAAGAATCTACATCTCAAGTGATGGCCGCTTTTGCTAGAACAGAATTCGCGTCTATGAAGAGGTCTACTATCGAGCCTGGGATGCGTCAGCCTGGCGCTAGTGGGTTAGTTGGATTAATCCGAGTTTTGTGTAAGAATAGGCTAAGGGATCGTAGAAACTTGTTTGGACCCGGTGTTTATTTCGGGCACCTCAGCTCTCTTCTAGAACTAATGTATCAATCACAAAGCAAGTATAAGAGAAAAATCCTAAATGATCCCTAGCAGAACTTGGTTTTAGTTCTGTTAACGGATCCGGTATGGCGCTGTTGTCAAAAAAATCTGTTTCTGTGGGTAAAACAGATCACCTACCATCTGACATCCGACGGTCAAACGTCAATGTCGTCAATCAAATATCCAATCATCATTCATCCTGTCATTATATCCTAATCCGGCTGACTATAAAACCGATGATATGTACGTAGAGGTATAAATTAGAATGCGTGTGTTGTCAATATCAGTTATCTTTTGTATTTCAATTCATTCATTTCGTTATTCATGTGTTTGAATGTGAAAATGAAGTCAGGTAGTGTTCGCCACCAGAAGTGCTGTGTGCCAAATGTAATGATTTGCGAAGTAAACATCATCGGTTTCCTCAAACAGAACTTAAACCTTAATGTTTTGAATTGTTGATGGCAAAAGTTAACAATCCGTAACTAAACAATAAAACGAAGTAGCAGATTCATAAAAGTTCATAAAAGTCATTTTGTGTGTCATGTTCATTTCAAAAATGAGTTCAAAGTAATTACCCATAGAGGCCTTTCAAAAGTTGCATAACCTTCATTGTTTTTAGCAGATTAACTTTTTATATGATACTGATTTGAAGTTTTGTTGATGTTAAGCGAAATTAGAGAGATTTTATATAGTTGCATTAAATGCGATGATCTCCAACACTTTCATCTTTTTCAGGAGCTTCCACTATGGAAAGTGAAGAAATTGCTTCGAACAGTGAAGGTGCAGTGCAGGTTTTTGCTCGTAGATGATATGTGTCAAGAAGTTCCTCAACCAGTGGCTTAAATTATCTGATTGTAGACAGAATTTGAGAGCTCACAATGAACAATGATCACAATGAACATTTTTCAGTTGGTCGGTGTTTTTCTTATCTTTTATATATTATTCCTTGATATTGTCATTTGAAAAACATATGTGTTTAGTTACAGAAATTTTTAAAATCAAATGTCAATTTTGATCCAATTACTTGTAAGTATCACAATAATTCTGCTGACGCTGTTTGCAAATTCATCATATGATGCATTTTTTTATGCAAACAAGAGATTTCAAATTAGTTGTTTTTTTTTTAATACTTCTCTAAATCCAGATCCATTATTACTCTTTAAAAAATATAACATAAGTATATAAAATATATAATTTTTTTCAAACAGGAAATGAGCGATGTTACTGATATTCAACTATAACGTAGAACCAATTCACCACATTTACATTCTACTTTTGATGCTACTAGCACTCATATGAAGACACATTGCCTACCTAGTAAAAATGACATTTTCCAAATTTGAGTTTATATTCTGTTGATAGCTGATTTATTCGACAATTGTTGTTCTGATATTGTAATGTTCTTGTTCATCATTGTGATTGTGTGTTTTCAGATCCTAGTGTTACTTGTAATTTCAATTTTGACTATGCTCGTCTGATCCTAGAAATAAATTTGTATTACATGCTTTCAAAATTTTTATTTCCTCATCATTGTTAATTTTCAAACATATTTTTGAATATCATAAACTTTTGTTCAGCTTAGTTCGAGTACGAACTTGTAAACATAAATGATACATTTTAGCTCCTTAAGGAATTTTTTGATTCATATTTATTTTCACTTTTATAAAATATATGATGAAATTGGCCGACACTTGATGGAACTCTATAACTATCGTATTTGAAAATACTTCATTGTGAAGTGAAAATCTCACAATGAAGTGTTTTTTGAATACGTTTTTATAATTTTTATTCCAGAGAACAATGGATAATGGTTATTCAGCAATGTCCAAGTATTTTCTTCTCAAGTTTTGCTTGAAAATGTATTATTTAATTAGTATAATGAGAACTTATTCTACAATATCATGTTGAAAAATATTATGCTATTTTTAAGCGACTCGTTCAAAAGTTCTGAACGAACAACTATAGCGCTAGTATCAGTGTTCTATTCTTACCACAGTACATTTAATTCTATATATAGGTGATATCTGTTTATCAATACAATTAATAATAGAAATGTATCCTCAACAAATGGTTCCGAACTAGCTTGAACAGAAATATTGTATCTGATTTCTAGCGTATCTCGCAAGACTTCGGCCTGAGAATAGTTTTTTGTTTAATTTTTGTTCAGCTCTGGTCGAGGCAAATGTATGAACTTTCAAAAGCATTACGCCGAAGAAATTAGTCAATTGTTTTTCAGTGCAGCTTTCACTTCAAGGCTAGATAAAATCAGAGTCTTCTTTTCTCATTAAGGAAATGCAGACAGGATGTTGATCAATTTAAACTGGGGTTTGATCAAATAAGGGAATGAATGCTATTTTCGTACTGCCATCGAAGTCATGGGTAGATTCAATCCATTCCGTAGTTTAAGAACGAATTGAGTGTTTTTTCATAATGTTATCCGTATTTGCTACTGAAGATCCGAAAAGGCAAGTGTGGTACAGCGAAACATCAGATGTCTAGCAGTTAGGATGACAGTGTTCCATGTAAGTGAAATTTTACTTCTTTCATTGATTGTATTGTGTTGTGTGAATGATATCTGATTCGATTCTATATGAATGTTTGAAATACAACCGGAATATATAAAAGTATTTTTCGTATAATTCAGCGTTGATATAAAAGTATTTGTTTCGAAAGTATTTTTATTTCGTGTAATTCAACGTTCAAATGAAAATAGCTGTTTCAAAAGGTCTTTTTCTTTCAGTTTGTGTCTGAAAGTTATTTCTTTGCATGATCTTCACGTCTTTTGTATAGAGTTAATTATTTGAAATTGATTGCCTCCTTCTTTTCTTTGGAAGATTCCCATACTTTTTCGTATCAAGATGGAAAAATAAAAAGCCGAAACGTTTGTTTCCCAAAAATCAATCTGTCCTAATAATATTCCCTTTCAATTCAAACATGAATGTTTTGTTTTTGTGTCATCTAGGGCAAATATTGTATCCCATTAAAACCGACTTGGTTATGCCATATTTCAATTCCCTTTAATAAAATAGCTGATAGCACAGTTATTATTACTCGGTAATTCTGTTCTGTTTAAAATATGTTTTTTCGTTAACCAGCTGTCGCACTCCTGCAAACGAAACTTGTGCGAGCTAAGGATTAACGAGGTCTAACCTTTTAACGTGTGATTCCTAACAATAACATTATTCACTTGTAATGCACAGTTTGGAACCTTTGGTGTAATAATGAATATTACTGGAGTTTTTTATCAACACCAAACAGTTATTTCAACATCTATACATATAGGTTCTTAGAAAAAGTTATACTACACACCACCAATTCTTGGAGAATAGGTAAAATTCAAACAATAAGTGGTTGATGACTATTAATTCCTGGAATTTCATGATGGATTCCTGTAAGATTAATGATGGTGAGTAATTAATTTCATATTGGTCGTTTAATATATTTCATGGATAAACTGGCCTCTTTTATTTCAATAATCGTGTGCGTTCCAATATTCTCGTTATGAAATTTCTAGATTTCTAGACGTTTTTATATACAAACACATGTTAACTTGTAGACACCTGAATTATTGTCCTCGTGAATATTTGTTTATATGAGTCTTCCTAAGGTGTTAACAGTCTTGTATTCTATGTTGAAGCTCTGTTTAGTAAGTAATATTTTTATTATTCATGGATATTTTATGGTTTATATGAGTTATATAGGTGTTAGTATTATTTTTATTATAAGGGTATTCTTAATGACCTGTTTGAATAGTTTTTTGTTGAGGATTTGATGACTCATGATCGGGTTGAAAAACAGCAGTGAATAACAACTTCAACTTGAATAGATAACATAACAGAAAAAATATTAGGAATAATAATGAACAGAAAATTAAAATGGCGTACAAGACTGTTAACACCTTGGGTAGACTTATCTACGAAGAAAAACGTCAAATAATCAGACTTTATTGTCCGAAGAAAGAATCTTGTTGACATGAACAATGAATCTCGTATCTGCAAACTGATATATGTATCGTACCTTGAAATTTATATAGGAAAAACGTTCAGAAATTTCAAAATGAGAATTTCGGAAAACAAAAGGAATTTTAAGAGAGAACAAACACCATTTTGACATAAACTACAACATAAAATGGAAGACAAGAACTTGATACATAATCCTAAGGGGAGTTGAATCAATACATATAAAAGTGTAGGTAATTGCTTTCTATATACCTGGTGAAAAACCCATTGTTAAATATTTGTTTGTTTTTATGTTTTCTGTGCATTTTTTCATACCTCGTGAGCTTTGAATCCATTAGAGTTCATTCAAATTAGCTGATATGTATAACGATTCAAAAAATATACAACCTACGGAATAGTTGGAATACGCAGATAAAATAAGTCAAGTAGAGCCGATAAGATAAATGTATAACATGAAATATATAATTAAGAGAGTGAAATAAAGAGAACAAACAAACAGGTAGAATAAGATAAAAATAAATCATGAAAAACATGAGAACTACGAGTATTTGCTGTTGGAGAATCTAAGAAGACTCCATAGCTAATATAAAATATTGGATAGGTAGGGTGAAAATAATTCATAATTCATACAACACGAACATGTAATGCTGACAACCGTATTAATACACTATGTCATCTTCTGAGCGAGTTATAAACTAACCTAGGTATATGATGTCATCTAATCAAATACTAAAAATTGCATTGATAGGTAGAGAGAGGTATAATTTCATAATTCGCAATCAATCTATGCACCCATACTCTCATAAATTCGCAGCATACCTCTCATGTTACAGAGATTTATGAATATCCCGTAAAATCAGTCAAATTCCTAAAAGAATTAAACAGAATCCAACAGATTGTCGTCAGCAATGGATATAAAACCTCCATCGTAGGCAAAATACTAAAAAAAAAACAAAACTGCAAAACTACAAATTCAATCTACCCCCGAATCAAAGAAAATAATGACCATCGTTTTGCGTGTCTTACATTCAGTTATTCTACAAACGAAATATCTAGTTCAGAAGCAAGGCATAAATATAGCATTCAGGACAAATAACAATTTGCATTCATTCAATGATAATTATCAGTCAGTACGGGACAAATTAAAATAATCTGGGGTCTACAAGCTCCAGTGCGACGACTGTCATGCCTTATACAGTGTCATCCCCAAAGTAAGCACCATATGTAAAACTTATTTATTAAGGGTTTTTCGACAAATTGTTATACTTGATAAAAGTTTGTGCATCCCCTGAAACTGAACGTGCAACAACAAAATACAGTAAAACACGCGTAATATACGAGGAGCCTTCAAATATTTGATTTTGAGACAGGAATAAAGTACTCTTATTTAGAAAAATCTCGGGAAATGTTTTTCAGAGAAGTTGTTCAACATTGAAAAATACATATAGATTTTTGAAGTCATGGCCATCTAAGCGGAGTTTTATTTTCTTACCAATTTTTTAAAAATGGGGACTACGAAAAAAAAATTGCTAAAACGATAAATAGACAGCATCCTGTATTTGACTGTTCGTTTTGAAATCCTGTAATATTACGAATCACACAAGTATGCTGTTAACCACGGTCAATTTTTCTGAAGAGTAAAACAATTTTCAAAGTTTTTGGTGCAAAGTTATTTTTATTTTTTGTTAACAATGAAAATTACTCAAAATCATACTGTATTGTAACAAGAACTCGCTTATCAATAATATCAATAACAAAATATAAAAATGAAATAGGTATTTCATAACAAACTCATTGATTTTCTGGAGATTCTCTTATCCAAAATAATTCTCCAAAATAATCTCCAGTTTGTTCCAAAATACCCATTTTATTTTGATCTTTTTTGATTTGATATTATTGAATATCAAGTTCTTGTTACAATTATGTATAATTTTGAGTGTTTCGGTGTTAACAAAAAATAAAAACTTTGCAACAAAAACTTTGAAAATTATTTAACTCTTCAAAATTGACCGTAGTTAACATCATAGTTATGTGACACGTATTATTAGAGAATTTTGAAATAAACCATCGTATACAGGATGCTGTCTATTTATCGTCTTGGTAATTTTTTTTCTCGTAGTCCCCTTTTAAAAAAATGAGTGAAAAAATAAAACTTCATTTGGGTGGCCATGACTACAAATCTAGATGTATTTTTCAATGCTGAACAACTTTTCCGAATAACATTTCTCGAAATTTTTCAAAATACGAGTACTTTACTCTTGTCTCAAAATCAAATATTTGAAGGCTCCTCGTATATTACGTGTGATTTACTATATTTCGTTGGTACATGTTTAGTTTTAGAGGATGCACAAACGTTTATCAGAAATAACCTTTTGTCGACAAACCCTTAATAAATAAGTTTCTCATATGGTGCACATTTGGGGATGACACTGTATATAGGACAGATAGGCAGCATTTCCAACCAGATATTCAAGAACCATTTGAGAAGTCACAGATTAAATAAACGAAATTCCAACAACACCAATCATCTCATTGAAAACATTCTTTCACACAAAATCCGGAATTTCTACACATTCAACGAAAGAGTCTCAAATGAAATATTGTTATCTATAGAAATCACAAAACATCTTGTTTGAAGGTGGTTGACAATGTTTCGTAGTGTATTCAATCAGTTTGGACTTCCATTGTCCAATATGATATAAATTAATTTGATAACCCTGAAAACGAGGAAAACTGGTTTAGGAGAAAATTCAAAGAAGCCGCGTATATGTTGTCCAACAATGCATTTAGTCAAGCTAGCGTAGAGATAAGTAACATATGGAAACCTCTAATCAAGCGAAAAACGACCAACTTTCGCCAAACGGTCAACTCCCGCTGAAACCAATGAAGCGGAGAGAGGAAAGAAGGGATAGGTGAAAGCACTCGTATACATAGTCAGATCTCGGAGGAATAACTCCAGTTATCACCCGAAGACGATTGTGGATACTAACAATCGAAACGTCGTGACATAACTTTGTTTGGAATTTTTTAATTTCAATTTTTAATTTTTTGTTAATAATATTTTTCAATTTTCAGCTTGTATTAAAATTTCAATTTTTTTTTTTCATTTTTTTGGTTGTTGATTCTATGTTATTTATTTGTAATTTCAGTTTTTTGTTTAATAAATTGTTATTTTTCGGTTAATCTTTTTAATTTTTTTAGAGATTCTTTCAGGAATTTCAAATCAATTTATATTCTATTAGACAATGAAAGTCCGAACTGATGAAATATACCACGAAACATTGTTAACCACCTTCAAACAATCGTTCAAAGCTGTTGGCAAGATGAAGTATGTTTTAAGGACACTCTGTAGGAGGTATTAGATTACATTAGAACGTTAACATTTTTTATAGTCTCCGGTGTTTAGAATGTAGCCGACCTCGAAAATCGACGTACTACGGATGCCTTACGCTACGCATTGCCGCCTCGGCATCAGTCACAAAACATTCCTTTCAGGTACTTTATTATTATTGACTTTGGAACGAGATACTGAATCTGATTCAGAATAATGTGTCTCAGACCCACATACGTCATTCACGTCTATATGCAAATATCTGTTTGCACTACTGATGTAATTACTTAGAAAGAATAAGAAAAAAGTCGTAAATTTTCTTTTTTACATTTAGTAAGGATAACAATACACTGGGTTGATTTTTACCATAATAGCAGGATTTAACCGAATATGTTCAGTAGATGAAACTTGGCCAGTTACAAACAATAAAAAATTTAAAATGGCGAAAATTTCAAATATTTTTCATTTCTATACATTCACATCCATATTTGCATAGATGTGGAATACTAAAACTTTATGATTCCATGAAATGTGTTTGAAAAATAGCGATTTTTTTCGGGTAGGACTGGGTGGAGATAGCGGCTCTGTCCTCGCGTTGAAAAAATTACTTTAATTTAGGAAAGCTCGTCAAAAATATAACATTTGGCATATGAGTTATGTCAAAAAATTGTAGAAACAAATGGGGTCATAAAAAATGGATTTAATCTTCGCCACCGACTCAATTTAAAAAAAAAATCGGTTGAAACTTTGCTCTCTTCAATCTCAAAATGAAGGACTAGGTTAAAATCAGAAGAAAGCAAAAAAACTCAATGTAGATGTGGTTGAATAAAAATAATATTTCATTTCCTAAATTTCTTAAAACATATTACAGTATTGTATAAAAATTGGAACTCAATACAATATAATAACGACATTTGAATGTAATAATGATGAAATGTTATTGAAAGCTTGTTAGCCGATTTTCAAGTTCATTTTTTGAGTTTGTGCATGTCTGTCCCTTATTCAAATATCAACTGAAATGTATTTTGATTGTGGCTACTTTGAATGAATTCTAAATAAAAAAAGTAGAGAAACAATGACATACGGCGGGTAGTCAAAATTGTATACAAAATTGGAATGAAAATCCACAACTTATTAATGTACGGATAGTTTCGCTTATTTTCAGAAATAAATATACTAATTCATCCGGTCAGCTCGTTGACCATTGCACATTTAATTTTGAGTCCTTTTAGTTGTGCAAGTAACAGAAGAAAAATCCGAGTTGAAAATGTAATATAAAATTAAAGTAAACTTGCAACTTTGCGGAGTCCAATTGCCATAAGCAGACCACTTGAATCATTAAAAAAATTGTTAAAATTCAATATCACAATACACATGAAGAAGTTATGGAAAATGATCATTTGATGTAAATATTTTTTCCCGCAGGGTATTTTGTCACCCCTCACACCGTGGGGTAAATAATCATTGGGTTTAAAAAGCATGTGCCCTAAGGGGACGCAATGAGCTAAGAATGACAGCTTTCTGCATTTGTGCGGAGATTCCACCTAGAACTCCAATAACCAGAATAAGAATCTTAACACAGTGGTCCGGATAGATTCTGCGAAGCCCGAAGAGAAATCTCGATATTTCATCCGTTTTTCCTTCTCTTTTCGAACAATATACGCCTAACCGGCAGCTGAAAACTCCACGACGAATAACGTCTTGCTCTGTTAGTTGAAAAAAACTACACCAGGCTTATTAGCTTGCATGAGCCTGGAGGTTGGGAATGAATAATTTCAATAAGTTCGGCACTGCTCATTTCCTGGAGCGTAGGGCAACATCGGTGTCTCGTCGATACAATAAAAGTGCCGTAGATGGGTCGCGTTATGTCGGTGAATATAGGCTGAGACCATATATGCTGGAGATGCTGACATCAGGCTCACCTGATGTCAGGAACCTCTATACACATCACGCGACTGCGGTAGACTATTATTATTATTAATATAATAATAATTATTATTATTATATAAAGTTAAATGTCTCGATGGACCAGTTGATTTGTAACGAATTTAGGTAACTTTTTAATGTTATATTTTTCACCAAACAGTTAACAAAATCGTAACAATTTCCTTACATATCATTTTACACACTCTCGGACAAAAATATTGCATATTCCATTTCAAGATTTCTTTTCCCTCAACACGTTATTTATTTTTATTGGTAAATGTTCAACGGTCAAAATATTTTACTTATATTTCCATTCCGTATAGATAAAAGAATGCTTGGACATAGTTGCTATAGCTGAATAAGTAAAATAATGGTACAAATTACAAACGTTGAATAGTATGCCTTTGCCACTTTTAATGTCTTGTTGTCAGAATGACACTTGGAGTACTTTATGTCTTGATTCTGTAGTTTTCGAGTGAGATATTTAGCATAAGTGTCAAAACAGTAATAAGAAGACTCAAAGAAGTTGAGTTCCTAGGCTTCTCAAACGTCACAAATCTAGACGGTTACTGTTTGCCATAGCCCATGTCAACAGGAATGAATATCAGTGGGGAAAATGATTTTCATACACGAAACAAGAATGCAGTTATGAAGACCAGATGGACGTGGTCGAGTATACAAAAGATCTGGAGAACGTTTCACAGAATGTAATCTCGTACATAAGGTTAGCTTTGGTGGTGGTTCCATAATGTTGTGAGGTGGCATTAGTTGGGACAGTCGCACCGAGCTCATAGAGGTGAATTTAAAAATGCACGCTAAATGGTGCCTACTCAACATATTTTACCTTACGGCGGCTTCATTGGTTACGGCAAATTCGTGCTAATGCAAGATAATGCTCGTGGACATGCTGCAAGAACAGTCACCCTGTATCTTGAAGTTGTTCTACTTGAGGCAGTGGAGTGGCCACCAAACAGTCCTGAAGGAAATTCCATAGAACATATTTGGGACATCCTAAAAAGACATATACAAGAACGAAATCCAGCTTCTAACTCAATTGCAGAATTAAGAATTGCTACATGAGAAGAATGGAATCAAATTCCACAAGAAACATTCAAAGACATTTTGCCCAGGAGGATGCAGGCTATCGTTAGAGTTAGGGGAGGAAACACTAAGTACTGGACTATTATCATGTTGCCTCAAAGAACTTTCATTTTGTCGTCACTATTGCTTGTTCTCATTAAACATTTTTTCCAAAATGAGTGTACTCCATTACATCTTCAACAAGTGTGTTATAAAGTTATAATATCTGAATTATTTGGCAATCAATAAAGAAAACTGCATAATGGTTCAGACAAATAGAAATAAACATGAAATGAAGGCTTAAAATAAAATACACAATATTTTTGTCTGCGAGTGTAGGTAATGCGAATATAATCATGTTCTTGATTTTTGTTGTGATAAAATGATTCCGGAAGTGTTCCACAGTTTTGGTGTGAAAATAAAAAATAAAAAGCCTAAACGCTTTTTCCTAAAAAACTAAACTCATCTATAAAATATCCCCCTCTCAATTTATAAACCAATAATTGATTGGATTATTCGAATGGAAACCTTTGTTACAAAAGCGAATTCAACTAGCTCATTCATTGACAAATTTTTTATCGGATTAAACCTTGGTTGCGTATCGAATAAATAATCGATTTAAAATGAGCTGAAGTCGAAGTGAAACTGAAATAACGAGGTCAGTTTTCAAGATATCGAAATGAACCAATTAAAAGCGCCACAATATTGTATTGACAAAACCGCAAGACTAATAGCAAACCGAGTGACTCGTAGAAGTAGATCACCGATATATACAACTGTGAGTAACATTAATATTTCAATAAAAAGGCTGATCGATTGGGAGAAATATTTTCAGTAAAAATTCGATGGCTTCAAAAAACTTTGAGAAAGTTCAAAATCGTTGAACATTTTTGAAAGCAACCTTGATGAATCTAGTTAAACGTGAAGATCAAACGTCGCACGAGCATAGACAATATTGGCAATTAGTGTTCCTCAGGAATCCATACTGGGGCTGCTTTTGTGTATGTCAATAATTTTATTGAAAAAAATGCATCATATCTCCCTATCAGTCAACGTTCAAGCCAACGTTAGATAAATCCTATCAAGATTTCAACAATGCAAATGTATGGTTCTAAAATTTGTCTTTATTCGTTTCCATCTGATTCGGAAAATCTGGACAAACTGTTTGAGTTTGTCCAGATTTGAGTTTGTAGACAACTGTTTGAGTTTGTAGGAGTTATAAAGCTTCAAATCCTTTTTGTGACTTATATTAATATTAAAATACCGAAAATAAAGGAA
>WOGO01001231.1:0-18913 GCA_015342085.1 Leptinotarsa defecta | reverse complement strand
TATAATTGCAATATGTTTATAAACAAACTTAACAAATTCTAAAACAAATGTACTTATTGGATATGCCCATAACATGAAATTAACGCTAATTGCTTCTTACCTATTGTCCGATAAGTAAATGGTATTTTCTCGGAAATGGCCTTAATAAATTCCTATGAAGTCGATTGCACTCTTTTGTAAAATTTAGTCTGAACTTGAGTTTCGTTGCAAGAGTTTGTTTGTGACAACTGAAATCCATGGCTTCTAAAAGCAGGCGTTGTGTGAATAACCCGAACGTTTTTTGATACATGTGTGGCGAGTACATTCTAAAGGAAAGTAGAAAGCCAGTTTGTGATTTTATAAAAAGGGCATATCAAGCCTATTTTGGTGTTCCTTTAGGAGATCAAGATAAATTCTTGGTCTCCACACATAGTATACAAAACTTGTCTTGAAAACTTGCGACAGTGGACGAAAGGACAACGAAAATGTTCAAAGTTTGGTGTTCCAATAGTATGGAGGGAACCAAAAAATCATTTTGACGATTACTATTTCTGTCTTGTGAATATGAAGGGCATTAATCATAATAATCGACATACGTGGACATATCCTAACCTGGATTCAGCAATAAGACCAATTCCACATCAGCTTGAGCAGATACCCAATACAATATTTAGCAGCCTACTTACGTTACCAGAGATGTCAAAACGTTATGTAATGAACTACGAGCTAATAAAGTTGAGGAAGACAACAGTGACTTTGAAGGAGATTCAACACATCCTGAGCGCTTTACTCAGGAAGAGCTAAGCGATCGTATTGGAGATTTGAACCATGCAAAGGATTCTTCCGAGTTGCTTGCCTCCAGACTGAAAGAGAAAAACGTCTTCACCCAGATACCGGAATTATATACTACCGTAATAGAGAAAAAGATCTCTTGCCTTTTTTTCCCAGCAAGATGATATGGCTTTTTGTAGCAATATTAAAGGACTGTTAGAAAAAATAGGTGTATCGTTGTATACCCAGATCACTGGCATCTTTTTATCGACAGTTCCAAACAAAGTTTAAAGTGTGGCTTTCTACATATTAGCAACAAATATGGGAGTATACCAATTGGTCATTCTACAAAACAGAAAGAAGGGTATAAAACAATATCGCTGATGCTAAAAAACATCAAGTATGACCAACATCAGTGGGCGATCTGTGATGAGTTAAAGATGGTGGACTTTCTCCGGGGACAACAACGTGGCTATACAAAATATACTTGTTTCCTGTGTCTTTGGGATAGCAGGGCTAAGGACCGACACTGAAGTAGAAAAAAATGGCGTTCTAGAGATGCTTCAGTTCAAGAAGAAGCTAATGTAGTTTACGAAGCATTGGTCGACCGAGAGAAAATAATATTACCTCCGTTACATATTGAACTAGGACTGATGAAACAATTTGTAAAGGCTCTGGACCAAAATCGTCTTTGTTTTGAATACTTGTCCAGCAAATTCCCTGCACTTAGTAAAGAAAAATTGAAAGCCGAAATATTTGATAGATCTCGGATACGACAACTTATAGAAGATTCGCATTCTACAGAATCGATGACTGAAATTGAGTGTAATGCATAGTGCTCTTTTGTGAAATTGTGGAAAATTTTCTTGGAAACAAAAAATCGGAAAATTACCGAAATTTAGTGGAAGAAATGCTCAACAATTTTAACAAACACGGTTGTCATACGAGTATCAAAATTCATTACCTCTACAACCACTTAGACCGTTTCCTATAAAATCTTGGTGACTTTAGTGAGGAACAAGGGGAACGCTTCCACCAAGATATCAAAACGATGGAAGAAAGGTATCAGGGGAGATCGGACACTCACATAATGGCGGATAACTGCTGGAGTTTTCAAAGGGCCCGTCCTTTCAAAGCCTTTGCAAGAAAATCATATAAAAGGAAGTTTTCAGATGACGCCGAATAACAGATTTGTGCTGCGATGCTGGTTAGGTTACACGGAAAGTTGAGTTTTTTTTGGCAGACGTGATGATTTTTGTAAGTATATTGTTGTACGATTGTTACGTTTCAATTTAGCACCGAAAAATATACTCTTGTTATCTTGCTACTTTTCTTAATGAAAATATACCAACTAATCCCTATTGAATCTCACTTTGGTTTTATCTGATTCTAATTGAGAATTTCCTTTCGTAGGGTTTTTTTTTTCTGGGGTGTAAAACACCTTGTTGACAAACTCCCCGGACTGGGAGGTGTTCAGCTACCTTTGGGGTCCTATTCGGTGATCCATTACTGGTCCATCCTTTGTGCCCTACAGGGTGATCTATGTTGGTGGTGCTACGAACTACGGAGTAGCCCAACACCATATACCGGGTGGCCCAAAAGGAGCACGCAAGTTATACTTGGTTCATTTGAATATTTGTGTATTACTGAGTTATTTAAATAATTGTTTGCCCTTCTGTTTACTGATATCTGTTTGATATAATGTTTGTTTATCGTTTATTAATACAGTGTTTATTTATTGATATCTGATTGATATGGTGATTCATTTGTGAGACGGAAATTGAGGTACTTCCTTCCTTTCACGATTACTTGTTGACACTGATGCGCCTACGCCTGAGCTCACGCGACGCAAACGAGATTGTCTCACCTTCCATACTATGATTTACGATTTCACCCACACCTACTCAATTTTCGTGGTAGTTTTACTTGACATATTATAGTTTCTTTCAAGGGTCGTTACTACCATAATTTATGGCTGATTGAATTCGCGGTTATATACACCGCGCTCAATGACCTCTTGTATTGCCATTTGAATATCGCGTAGTAGTTGAATATCGCATTGCTGTTTTAGAAGCGTTGTCGGTTAATCCATGTAAGTTAGGCTTCTCAATAAATCATATTGTGGATCTTTATATTTTATTTCCAATATTAATTGGTAAGTTATTGATATTGTAAGTTACTCAGGGTATCTGGAGGATTAAATTTACCTGGCGCCCATTAAGATCTATTTGAAATTTGCTAGTTTGGTTAGCCCACTCCCGTCTCCACTGTTCAGCTCATTTGTTACCGACAGATAATTCAGTCTCCTCTTGTGGTTTGTGAGGTGACAGACTGGGACTACAGGTTGACCTTGAATGATGCTGTAATCACGCACTCACTGCCCGCTATCTCGAAACCCATTCAAAGTTTGAAAAATATTTGAAACAAAAGTTTTAGCAAATTCAACATTCTACGATAATAATTGGTAAACAGACAAAAACCCATAGGAAACGAGGTATTTGCAGAAAAATGCGAAAATTTCATCTTTGACCTTATTCTTTTCACTAGTCGCGTACACCCTATCATATGTAGGTTCTGAAACAACTTTCAGGATGTCAAAATAGAAGTTCATAGTTGGGCTTCTCAAATTCCGAGATACTCACTTAATTCAGACCAAGATACGTGGATTAGGTACATAAAAGTGCTACTTTAAAACTAAAGTTTTTGTACCGAATAACATTTTTTCACAAAACGTCAGTCATTACATTACATTACTATGAATATCTCCCTTGCTCTATAAAGCATGAGAAACTCAATACTGAACGTTAAAATCTATGTAGTCA
The DNA here is from genome assembly GCA_015342085.1 of Leptinotarsa defecta. Classification (NCBI taxonomy): domain Eukaryota; kingdom Metazoa; phylum Arthropoda; class Insecta; order Coleoptera; family Chrysomelidae; genus Leptinotarsa; species Leptinotarsa defecta. The sequence goes on along the minus strand of WOGO01001231.1, from coordinate 15,341 downwards.
CTCAAAGGCAATTTTGGGAGTATATGGGAGTAATAAGACACTCCTCTTATCAATTCATCAGCCTCTTTTGAATAATATTTCTTTCATAACATTACGACTTTATATCACTATAGGAGATAAATCTACTGATATCACGATGATAGTATGTGAAGACATCCATACACTCATCTGATTCAAAACCATTCAATCTTGTTTGATTCGAAAGGAGTATATTTTTTAGGAGAGTTTTTGGGAAAGAATATTTGTGGCTTTCAACATCTTCTCTATACAAATGAATTTAGGAAATTCCCAAACGTGTCTAGATCACGCAAAGTAGTTATTGTCAAATTAAAAATGAAAGAAAATCTCCTTTCTAAACGACTACTCTAACATGAACATTGAATTACGCAAAAGAAAAAGTACTTTCGAAAAAACTACTTTCACACGAACATGGAATTATACGAAAATCACTTTTTTCTATTCAGTTTGTATTTCAAACATTTGTAGTGGAATTGTAACGGATTCAATTCATATATGAAAGAGTTACAAAATATTATTTCAGTTTCATGGAGCACTATCTATGACATACTTCGACCTCTTTGGACAACATCACATGACAAAGCCTTCATTTCTAATCTTCATTTGTGTGTGGTTGTTTTGGTTTGTATCAAAAAGTAATCACCATGCATGACTCACATATCTTCCTGTAGAGTGCATTCTGAACTAAATGGCCCACTTGATTCCTTCGGAAATTTCAAATATGTTTTTGAGCAAAGATGTAGACGTAGAAAGACAATTTTTCATCTAAAAGCTAATATCTCCTAATCAGAGATTTATATATTCTTGATCTAATTGAATAAGTACCATCAGGTTCTATACTGAATCTTATATATTTTGAGAATCGTTGTATGAATCAATAAAATATAAGGAAGTCAATTATACAAGCCTAGTCAGCTTGGTATTCAGGTCAACGAACAAATTATCATTTCTCCAAAAATCAAACTCTCACTAATGACTTCAATCTCTCTGAGAATGAAATGTTAAATTTCCACTGATGAGCTTCAATATTATCTGTTGTTTTAATATTCTAATTAGAGAAACGCCGGCTGAATAAGGCATAATCCAAAGAATGTTGGTGGTTAACAACTGAAAACCTTCTCGCTTAATAGCAAATGGGCAGTTAGTTGCTGATGCAAGAACTGAATAATGGATGTTATGGAGAATCGAGGCCTTTTATATGCGTGAATCGTACAACAACCCCTTTTTCCATTGCCTCCAACACACCCCGGAGTTTCCGGTTAACTGTAGCGATGTGCAATTATTTTTAATTATTCCTACATCATTGTGGATGTCACACGGAATAAATTGAGAGGAGGTACGAGACGGTGGGAGAATACGAAATAAAACGCTCAGAGTTGACCGTGTACACAAATGTATCGAGTTCATCAATACTAATTACTTTTTCAAGCATAATAATTGAAACAACAAGTGAAATGTGCTTTCTTTATAAATTCGACCACAGCCTCCCTCTCAGTGGTGAATTTTATTGACGGGTGGATGAAATTAACATATTCAATGACCTTGCCTAATTACTTATCTGTTTTACTGGTACATATTGGCAATAAGGCAAGTTCATTGAATATGTCAATTTCATCCATCAGTCAATAAAATTCACCACTGAGGAGGAGGTGAATAATTCAGTACATTACCTTGACCTAACCATTACGAAAAATAAAATGAACATGAATTTGCTATTTTCCACAAACCATCGTACACGGATATTATCCGTGTATCCCCCACACACCCTTACCAGTATAAACTTGCTGCATACAGTAGTATGCTTCACGGAGTTTTGAATATTCCACTGTCTGAGAGTAATTTCCAGAAAGAGGTGAGTTTGATCAAACAAATCGCGGATAACAACGGTTATAAGGTTGATATTATAGACTCCATTCTTTCCAAAAAAACTACAAAAGCACGCCATGGACCTGGTCTACCCAAATTCAAGAAGCGATAACGTAACTTATAGGACATTGTCATATTTGGGTGAACCAACTAATAATATTGCCCATTTTTTAAAGAAAGAATGCGTGAACGTAGCTTACAGAACGAATACTAGTCTAAGTAAATTTATTGAAAATAATTAAGACAAAACTTCGGTGCCGGATAGATCAGGAGTATAAAAGCTGATTTGTGGCTCTTGCCCAACACTGTATTGGCTAAAGGAAGGAGGAAGAACGTTTTCCCAAAGAATTAAAGAGCATAGAAGTAGTTATGTAAATAGAAAGACCAATTCCACATTTACATACGACCTTTTTGCAGAAGGACATTAGTTCAATCATGATTACGATATCTTTCATCTAGAAGAGAAAAGTTTGGAAGTCAATCTTTTAGAATGTCTATAAATCAATAGATTCAGGAACTCGGGCAATTTACTGAATGATCAATTAGAATTAAATGACTTCCCGTTACTAAATATTTTTTCAAATGTACAAGTTTAGGTTAAAGTCAGGTACTTGAAATGCAGGTTCTTCAAATTGTAGGATAAGATATATAATACATTGAATATGTAGAATTTGTTAAGACAAACCCGAAGAAACCATTGTATGGCGAAACACGTGTTGTATTTTTGTGAAATCTTTAGTGAAAATCCCACAGTAAAGTGTTTTTTGAACACGTTACAATAATTTGTGTTCAATAGAAGTGACTGATACTGGATAAAAAATTTGTAACAGTATATATGAGTTACATTTTTTACGAGATTTTCATTGAACAGTTTATTACACCGCAACACGCATTTCACTAAACAATAACTTTTTTGCACAAGTGTTTAGTACTAATTGTGTGATTGAATTAGTCATTGAGTTTAGAAAATCTCTCAACACTTTTCTCAAGTAATGGAAATCAAAAACTCATAGATCAACATTGTTCACCATAGTCTTATAAAAAGTCTTCAAAATCTGAACCTGAAAAATGTTTCAGTACAATAATAGTAGTTTTTTCGCGTGGGCGTCCTTTTCCAGTTTGTGTCTGAAATTTATTCATTTGTATGATCTACACATATTTGTAAAGAGTTTATTTTGAAATTGAGTGTTTTCTGCCTTTCTTCGGAAGATTCCCAGAAAGATGAAGACGTAGAAAATCAAAACCGTTATTTTCCAAAAACAGTTACAATTTTATAGTGATCCAACTTCAACCACCTAATTCACATGAATTATTCTTCCCAAATATTATAAAAACTGATTACAACTCTTGAAGATTATTCGATGTTGGCTCACTATTTCCTCATTGAGAAAATCCATTCACAAAAATTCATTGATGAAATCTAATAATTTTATTAAGGTTATTATTGAAAACATCGAATGAAATCACAGAAGCAGAAAACTGATGTAATAATGAGAGGCCAGTTTTCACATCCAATTAACGCATTTCATGGATCGACACAATACACACGGCGGTTCATGTGGTGTCAAATGGTATTACCACATCATCAATAACAAAGCGTGAACAAATATTGTGAATACATACATGAATAATCTCAAGTCGTGACTATCAAAAAGAAAAATCGAATGAAGATTTGATAATAGTCCCTTATTTCAACCTTGGGACAGAACACACGAGTACTCAAACCTGAAACTCGTATTATTTACGGCCAAAGATGATGCTATCGTGGAACGGTGACTCCTTATCTGGGAAATCTTAATAATAGGGTTCTTTGAATATGACTGACGATCAATTCAAAGGCAGTAAACGAGTATATGATCATTTATGGCATAAGAAATATCAGTGCCTTTAGAAGGTAGAACACGAAGTGAAAGTTATTCACTTACTTATCCGTCAGTTAGAATAATTACCCAAAATACATTAGGAAACTTTGAAGGTAATACTTGGAAAATTGATGATTTCTGTCGAGTTGAGTTCAATAAAAATGAACTAGAAAATATCAACAAGAATTGTTAGATAGCTTGAATAAGTAATATGTTTCTAGTTATGCAGCTTTTCAGTCAGTCTTAAATTCACTTTACCAGAAGACTTACGAAAATAGCGACGGTCCTTCGTTTGTTGACCATCACACTTTTCATTACTTTTTCATTTTGTATTAATTGATTCACAATTCATATATATGTAAGTAGTTGTTAGAGATCAATTATTTTTACCTGCTCGTATGTGAAAAAAAATTATAAAGAGTTCTCATTGAAAGTATTTACGTTCTCTCGTCCTTCAGGAGTTTCCCAAATTTTTATGAACTAAAAGGCCAAAAACAGTTTATTTTTACCTCCCTTTTCTTTATTCCAGTCCATGGAAGCTATTACATAGTTGTTGGGAAAGTATTTTTTTGTGAAATAATATCACAATGAATTAATATTTTGCACTTTTCAACGTGTTTTCAGTCGGTTTGCTATCAGTGATATAAAAAAAAAACATGGAGAAATTCGTAAATCACCATATCCTCAAATATTTGGAAGGCTTCAACATCTTGAGCGATCATCCAAATGGCTTTCGGAAACACAGATCAATAGGCGACCTTCTATCGTATGTCACTCATATTTGGAATAACGCAATCGAGAAAAATGAAGAATCAGGAACTGTTGCGCTTGATATTTCTAAGGCCTTTGACCGTTTGTGGCATAAGGGTTTGCTAGCCAAACTTCGATGCTGTGGTTTGTCGAATCATTTTTGTGTATGGCTCTTCAGCTTTCTGAAAGAAGATTCCGTGCAAGTGGCCGTCGGTGGATATCACCCGAATACTTTCACCATCAACACTGGTGTTTCCCTGGGATCTGTATTGTCTTCAAATTTTTTTTAATTGTATGTCAACGACTTATTGGAAAAACCAAGAATCCAGTATATTGCTTTGCTGATGACAGCACACTTGTCTCATTATTCCATTTGGATTCCAAGATATCGGATACGGAGGCACATCTTCACCGGCAGCAGTATCCAAATCGAATATAATAATATCGAGTCAGACAATTACGCTTTCTGTATAATGGCATACAGTGATTTTTTTGAAGATTTTGGGCATGAAGTGTGTGTCAGCGAAGTACGTTCCAAAATTGCTGAAATTCGACTAAAAAACCTTCGAATGAGCATCGCTCAGGAAAGGTTGAATGACGTCAACGGCAACCCAGATTCGCTTAAAAAGGTTCATAACTGGTGACGAATCATGGATATATGGTTATGACATCGAAACCAAAGTCCAATCATCCCAATGGAGAATCCTTGGAGAGCCAAGCACAAAAAAAGTACGCCAAGTTTGATCGATTGTGAAGGTTTTGCTCACCCTTTTTGTTCGACTACAGTGGCATAGCTAATCAGGAGTTCTTGCCACATACTCGTCAGGCCAATAAGGGGTATACTATTGCAATTATGCGCCGCTTTCGAGAAGCAATACGAAAAAAATCATGGTTTCCGCATCACGATAATGCTCCCGCTCGCTCGTCATTGCTTGTTCGAGAACTTTTGGCCAAATACAGCAATGTAATCATGTCCCAGCTGTCGTATTCCCCAGATTTGACCCCTACGACTTTTGCCTGTTCCTAAGATTGAAGAAACTAATGAAAGGACGGCGTTTTGTGACGATTAAGAAAATAAGAAAGCCGAATGGATGAGAGAATTCAAGTATATACCAACAATGCATATCAGAACTGTTTCTAGCATTGAAAAAAACGCTGGCACAAGTTTATTTTATCTGAAGGGGACTAATTTGAAGGGGACCAATCAGACATTGATGAATAAATGAACATTTCATTGTATTCGTTTGAAAATGTCATTGAAGGACGAAACTGCAGTAACGTTAGTTATAAATACTAGTTGTAAAAAATACAGAAAGTTTCATTACCAATTTTTCGCAATAAATATGTTTTGAGAAAAAAGAAACATCTCCTTTTTTGCAACAGATGGATTACACCTGATATATAGAGCTATGAAAACGAGATCACATGATAGAAACTTTCATGTGACAGCTGGGCTGAAAAGTCCTGGGCCTTAAAAAGAAAACGTATTTTTTTTTTGGAGAATTATCTCTTTTCATGAACATTATCTCGATCAAGAGCCACCCAATCATTACAATGCCGCTCTAACATTCCAATACCACTTTTGTAGAACAATTTATCTTTTGCCTCAAAATAGGCCTCAGTTTCAGCTACAACCTCATCATTAAAGCGAAACTTTTACCGATGAGCATTGTTTTGAGGTCTGCGAATAGCCAGTAGTCGCTGGGAGCCAAATCTGTCGAATATGGCATATGCGACAGCCCATTTCATGCAATTTTGACATCGTTGTAATTGATTTCTGACACTGTGCATGGTCCTGATAAAGCAGCACTTTCTTTTTCTTCAAATGGGGCCTTCAAACGATCCAATAACGATATATAATATTCACTGTTGATGGTATATTCCTTTCCGAAATAGTTGATGAATATAACACCACGCACATCCCAAAATACCGAGCCGATTGTTTCCAGCCGATTGCTGTGCTTTCGGGTGATTCGGTTCACCAGTTGATATTCACTTAGATGACGATCGTTTTGATTCCGGAGTGGAGTGATGGATACATGTTTCATCCTTTGTCACATATCGACGCAAAAATTCCGGTTTGTTATATTCAAACAAGGCGAAACACTGCGCAGAATCATAAAAACGTTCTTGCCCGGAACCAACTTTGAACACAGCTTTCTCATAGTCAAATGCCCATGCATTTTTTTGATATTTTCACAATGTTAGATAACTCAGGCAACTCCATTTTTCGATCATTCAAAACGATTTTTGTGGATTTTCTGGTGTTACTGGCCGATTTGGATGTCCACTGCTTTCTGCATCATTGGTGTCTCTACGATTACGTTTTTAGTCGGCAAACCAACATTTAATTGTTGTTTCTGATGAAGCGGAGTCCTTATAACACTTTTCAAGTCATAGCTTCGCTATGACTTGAAGCAACAAGAAGCAGTGAAGAATCAAAACATGACATTTTTTTTGATTTATTGTTTTGAGAATAAGCAAAGTAGTGTCCTTCTTAGCACAATAACTCACAAACTTATGAGTAGAATACTATGAAATTTCAACAGCTTTTTTTTAAGGTTAGTACTAACTGAAAAATGGTGAATTCAATAAAATTAGCACCATCTATTGTTGAAAGTTCTGGCTCAGGCGATATACGAGTATGAGTATACAAACAGACGTGACTCTCAAGAATCGTAAATAATTTTTTCGAAGATGTAATATTCAGAAATATATATGTCCAAGGCTCTACCTCACAGCGACAAACCAGCATGATCTTGAAAGGACATCATTCTACCAAGGACTCCAGTAATCAGAACAACCATGTTAACAGACCGGTCCGGACAGAGTCTGCATCAAAAAAAATCTTTGAAAATTAAATCCGTTTTTCCGCCTCTTCTGTATTCGGACTGTATTCGTATAACCTGGTACTGAAAACTGAAATATCGGCTCGCTTCGATGGCCGAGATAAACTACATCAGGTTTATTGGCTTATGTGAACCTGTATGTGGGGAAAGAAATGTCCAATCAATTCAGCACTTCTCATTTCTCATAATGGCTTAAATACTTCCCGGAGCATGAAGTAATATCGGTGTCTTCTCAATACCAGAAAAGAGCTGTAGGTGATAACGAAGCACTCTTAGGGCTACGTTATTTCGATGGATATAGGCTGATACCGCTTATTCATTAGGTGGTCCATGACAGGCCCTGTACTTGCTGTCAGGAACCTTTATATCCATTTCGCGACTATGACATACTGAGGGGTGAAAACCCCCTGGAATACCACCCTGGCATAGTAAAAATCAACCACTAAGTCCACTCCCACTACTTTCATTCATAAATTCACAAAGTTCTCGGTGACCTCGAAACGAAGTGCGGAGCCATAGGCGTGCGCTCATACAAAATCGAAATTTGAGGATATTATAGAAGATTTCGTGATAAGTTATTTATAACCAACCACAATAACTAAAAACAATAATGGAAACAGCGAATAAACTAAACACAATATCAATTTAAGACCGTTTATTATAACTTCGTTCGGTTTTTTAGGTTATGACAATTGTGCACGCAAAGGCTATCGAAGTTATGATATTTATGACAGTGCACACATGAATAAGTGTTATGTCATTATTGAAGCAAAGTCAGAAATATCCATCCCAGTGTTATTTGGAATTCCGCGAGCAACAGGTTCAAATCTTTCACAACGAAGCAATATTGCAATCAGACTGGCGGAATATCGATCGTCGATTCGCTGAAGAAGATGAAATCGCAAAAGAGGAGCACCGTATTCAGTATTGCCAGGTCTGTTTTTTGTATTGGCTTGCGAACTACTTTTTCACTGTTTGAGAGCTGCAATTCACGAATGACCTTATATAATCTTACAAGAGAAGCGCCGTGTTTTATTTTTTCCGACACAAAATATACTGCCAAACATAAATGGCCCGACTATGTGTTTCACAAACACAATATACAAAAGTTATCAACCCAGCTAATAATTCAAGACTCAACTCAACAATGCGATGCGAAGTTCGTCAGGTTAGTTAGTTATACTTTAGACGTTATACGTTAGAAGACGTTTTTTGAAGATACAACACCTGTGTTAGCCTACAACACTTTCATAATGGATAACTCTGAAATATTACCATTTAAAAGTGACTAGTCAACCTTGATATTCATTAATGGATGAACTGGATGAACTCAAAATATCGACCGTAATCTCCTACAAGATACTCGATTCTATAATAAGATTTACAGAAGTGATGAGTTTCTTCGAGGTCGAATTGTTAATTGGTGAGGTTAATACATTTTTCATAAGTCAGGGTTTTATCGTGCATATGGAATAAAGCTTGGATTCTGATTCTTTCGGAATGAATATATTCTACACAGTTTCTATCATGATTGAAATAAATTTTCATATTCATAGCAGACATGTCACCCAGGTCACTGATGTTTTTAAGAGCCTGCGGGAATTACGTCTCCACGTTTTGGATTGGTGAGTGTTTATGCTAAAGCGTTTACCATCTGTTCTGAGAATATCCTTATAATTTTATTTTTGCCTAGTAGTTCCATTCCATATTCATCCAGTGAAGGTGATGATTGCTTTTGTCGATGTCGACACCTGAAACAAAAAAAAAGTTATTATGATCAGAATTACGTACTTATGATGCACTGTTTGGAACCTATGGTGTAGTAATTATTATTACTGGAGGTTTTTCCTAAAACCAAAACATTATTTTAACACCTCGACTCGTGTTTCCATCACCAAGTGATCATCTTCGATAGGAATATCAAACTGTTAGATGTTCCTCTTGAAGATGATCACTTGGTGTTCGAAATACGTGTCGAGGTCTTAATATAATGGTTTGATATTCATCAGAATTATGTATTTTCATTATAAAGAAAAAATATTACTGTGCTTTCATGTCATACAATCACTAAACCTATGTCATGTTATCATAAAAAGTGGATTACTACTGTGAATTGAAAACAAACCAATTTGATTTCTCTGTTGAGAGGGTTGCAAGCGAATCACTTCTTGTAAGATCAGGGAAATGATATGAAAATAATTAAATCTTTTGTTGATCAATTTTTTACTCTGAACTGTAGCTAACAACTTCATTCTTGGAGTAGGATGTTATTGGCTCTCAACCATTGAAATATTTGTCTTGTTCAAAGAATTATTTATAATGAAAACTGCTACAGATGTTTATCGGATTGAAATCTACATGAGATACTGAATCAAGAAGTATTCATGTAACAATCCACGTATCTACAATGTATTGTCAAATATTCGAATGTATGCAGGAATTGCCAGTGCTCACATCTGTTTCTTTTTGGGATTTTTTTTCAATAACAAAACACAAGCATCACAGGAAAATCATTGAGGCGCTCTAAGAGCGGTGCCTGTGCAAACAGTAGCGATTCACATTAAATTTGAATCATTGAATATTATATACATTTGTAAAAACGCTCTCAGGAAGTTCATTCCACATAAAAGCAGTTCTCCAAATGAAAGAGTCCTTAAGCAGTGATATTCAAGGTATACTGAGTTGAACCTTAAATAATGAGCAGCCACAGTCCGTCTATATTTCTCATATGTATCGCTCTTGTGGAATCGAATGTGCTAAGTCACTTGAATACCTTCCGTGAAAATATCTATAGGAGAGAGACAAATCTAAAACCTTTTTTCTAGATTATCAATGTTGCAAGTGATGTTTGTGTCCCCGATCCGTGTCCTCGATCAGGCAGATAACTCTTTTCTGGATGGAATTCAGCAGCTTCAGGGTATGCTTAGGGGCGGAGCTCCATACACGAGAACAATACTCCAAAGGAGGGCTGATCTGAGATTGATAAAGTTGCTATAGTGTGTATAGTTTTCTGGTTCGAAACAGTGTTCCAAGCTTTTGAGAAGCAGCCTTTGCAATCCCAGCGAAATTATTGTGCTAAGACATATTAGTACCCATTTTAACCCCCAACAAACTTATCGAAACATTATTATATACAGTTCGAAGTCATGAATCTTTTTGGAGAAGATACGTTCAGTTTTATCCCAATTCGAAGAAATCACTCCTAAATCATCATTAAGATATGCAACCTCCTGCTGCCGTTGAAGATGTTCATGACAAGTGTTCAAGACAAGTGTGCTGTCGTCAGCAAAGCAATATAGTGGATTATTTTTTTCTTCAATGAGTCGTTCATGTACCATGAAAAGTCAAAAAAGAAATGCTTTATTGATTCATGATGGAGCAGCGCAGAAAAATTTTGTATTGCTTTGAACACTGTCGTTATGTGAAAAATGCATTTGTTAGTAGTAATACAATCGAATATTCTTGTTGAAAAAATATATTAAACCATACAAATGGTGTTCTCTGAAAACTTCATTATCAAAACTTCATAATTTCCTCATATCACAGTATTTTATGTATGATACTGTGTATATTTTAGCAAAGGTTTCTAAGGATGACAGTCGACCGATTTATAGAAGGTAAGCAAAATCCAATCCTATTCAAAACGTCATGAACATCAATTATTCAGATAGCGATCATAAGATATAATTAAATCAGGAAACATCCTATTTGATTTCGAATGAAACCTCTCATTGTTAAGATTCTACAGTATCGAGAAATACGATACAGTCAACCCTCCAGCTTATGTCGGGATTGTATTCAAAATTTGTGAGGATTCAGACAAAATTCAATTAGTAGAAACATTGGTTATTAAACAAATTTGATTTGTTCGAACGTATGAAACTCAGTCCCTGATATATGCTGTTTCAGATCAAATGAAAGAAATATTGTTTGAACAGAAAACACATTATGAAAATTGATTGAATGTATTCGAAAGTAGATTTTTTGAAACAGTGATTGCAGTTATATCAAGTACTTCATTTCTCCACAACCATAGCATGGGGTAATCAGGAAAAAAAACTTCGTAAACGACGACTTTTACTCTAATTCTGTTCTCCACAACTGACAGTACTACGAATATATGCTTTCTTTAGAAGAATATGAACTTTCTCACTTTCAATTCATTATGGCTAAAATATTATGCCCATTCTCTTCCAACGACGATTTGAATAAACGTTTTTATTTTACTTTCATACACTACGAGCGTTTTCTGGAACGTGATTGGAATGAAGGTGACAAATTAATTCAATTTATCACTTTCAGTAGAATTGAATTGTAAATTTTGCTTTACCTTTTTTACGGAACGAGTGGAATATTTAATCAGATCATACATGGTTAAAATATCAAACGTAATGAAACCAGCAACGGTAAAATTGCCACTTATGCGCCTTCACGAGTTTTCATGAAACTTCTCCATATAATGAACGAGGGATATTCAGGAATGTTTTATGATGGAGAACGAGAAGTTTTTTTCAAGGGTGGTCTGGAGAGTGAGTGAAATCACTGATTATTGGAATTGTGGCAACAATCCTTTGATAATTGCTGATTATTTTCCAAATTGGATATTGGTACTTGAGAAATAAAAGATCCACGATAAAACATTTTAGTCACTTCGGTTTTCAATTTTCCAAAAACTCGTTTCCTGGACATATCGAAATAACTTGGAAATTTACAATAACCTCCTGTCAGTATTATGACTGACATAATAATAATTATGATGATAAATTGACCTCGTTCATCGATAATGAATAATCAAAAACAAAAATATTACTGTGATAAGAAAGATATTCGATAAAAGACAAATTTCGGTTTGCATCGTATTACAACTTAACCAATATAACAACAATAAAGCCCCATAGGAAGAACTCTAGAATTAATAAGTCGGGTGATCGAGGCGGCTATTCTATTGCACCTTTTCGACAAAAAGAACAGGAAAGAAAGCATACAGTCACTTGATGAAATTTCACTATAGAGACTATGTAGCCGTAGATCATAAGCGCACAGCTCAATCAACCACAACAAAAAGTGTTACAAAACATATCATGTTCGTTTTTTGACTGCATCTGTATCTATCTCCATGACATAATCCTCTGTTTATGAACATTGAATGTTCGCCATTGAATATTTTAATTATATCAGCAACTTCCTAACAGAAGTTTGAATATGAGAAATATATGAATATGGCAGAATATCTGTGATTGATAACTTGTTTACTTTATGGTAATTCATGATCACTTGAATGAAATGAATATAAACGCTTTTGTCTAAATACCACTGGAAAGTTTTTATTTTACGACCGGTTTCGGGTTTGATCCCATTAGCAAGTATAAAACTAAAATCCGAATTTGTAACATCGATTTTATAGAATTTTCAGATATGCTGCAAACCCGGGTATTTGAGAGACAGGATGCCAACTTAAAATACCATCCTGAACATTCTAGGGGTTATTAAACTCATAAATTCAAGAGAGGAGACCTACATAAATCAAGCTGCTCGTTTAGAGTTATATGTTTCTGGTTTTTAATGGATTTGTTAATTTCCATGGCCTTCAACAGATTAATTTTTTTCTCCCTTTATTATATATATGTAGGATTTTGAGGTTATCTTCATTTATCTTGTGGTTTGATTCTTGAAGATATTCGTACGTTGCAGATTTTTTGTCCAAACAGCCGTGTTCACACAGTCTTATTACAAAATTTCTACCGGTTTGGCCTGTATATACCGCAGAGCATTTGCCACACTCTATTCTATATATACCTGACTTTTTCATTCTATCCCGTTTGTGAGTGCTTGATTAAAATTCATTCCAATAACTTTCAGAAAATTTGGATCAACTGTGTATAAATATTTTTCTTGTGTTTATTTCAACGAACACCATTCCTAAGTTTTGAACAGAACAAACAAGATATAGAGCAATAACGCAAAGGCTTTGAAAGCCCAAAAACCTTAAAAAGAATTCATGAAATAAAATGCTTCTTTTGACTCTTCCAGAAAAAACAATTTGTCTCATTTATTATTCCAACCAACTTCTTTTACTACTGGTATACAATTTTATACATTCAGAACATATTTTATTTCAAAGCTGTTTCAGTAACAGCAGATAGAATTGGGATCATTAATATGTACTAGTATGATTGTTGCTCAAATGGTATTCATTATTTTGCTGAGATTACTCCTGGTACAACCCAACTCATTTAACCTTTCTTCAAAATCTGACAACCTGTGTCAAAGTAATTTGGCAACTTTGTTGACCGTGGTTTGCATGCCATGCCAATTTGTTGGTGGCCTTTTTGCCTTTGATAAGGTCTACCGAAAATGTGGACAAAATTTCGGCCATAAAACCCTGCAAACTACGGTCAATTAACCCAGAAATATTTTTGAAAGAGTTCTTTTCGGCCATGAAAGTTCACACCGATGAAGATATATGCTGATATTCTAATTTAAAATGGAATGAATGGTATAATCAAATTTGTTGTTCTGAATATCAAATCCAAGAGTACATCCGAAGCCAATCAATTTCTGGATGAAGATCGATCAAATTTCGCAACAAACAGACTTCATTAAAAATTTTTCATGCGGCGATGAACGATTTCCATCAGAAGGGATGTCTAGCTGCAAGACAATACCTTATCGAAAACTAGTTTGAAACTTCGTTACAGCTTCAATACTCCAAGTTTTTTAATTATAATTTGTGATACGGTAAGAACAGAGTATTTCAAAATTCAAATTGGAAACATACAAAACTTTGTAAATCATTGGGGAGAAACCCGTAAGTTTATATTTGTTTTGAGTTTCAATATTGTTTTATTAGTAGGATATTTCAATGTTTTCATCAGGGTCAGTACTTCAAGGATTAGTTGGTTATGAAAATAAATTTTCCGTTCCACATTGATCTGTTGAAAACACTTTTCCCAGACTAGAACAAAAACACTGGTTGTGAAATTTCCGAGTTGGTGACTAAAAATATTGTAGACTATGTTTTATTCTTCGAAGTTAAAATAATGAAAAAAATAGACTTGACCGATACTTGATAAAAATCCAAAGTACAATGTGAGATTTCTACTTGAAAGTTCATAAAACAGCCACACGTGTTTCGCTATATAATAGCATCTTTGAGCGTCACATTACTGTCTGAAAAAATTCTGTGTTGTGCTTTATAGTAATTTGAATCATCATGACTATTACTACCTGATAAAAACTGAAGCATAATAGAAACCTCCAGTTTCATAAGTTGTTCATACAAAAGTAAATATGTCAGGTAATTCGTCATGTAGAAATTTGTGAGGTTGTGATAGTCATAACGATTCACATTGCTATGAAAGCACACCACAAACTTTTTTCAAACCGTATTGTGACGTAAATGCTATTGTATAGCGGAACACATGTCGCCGTTTTGTACACTTACAAGTGGAAATCTCACATCGAAATTAGTGTTTTGGAAACATTACGATAATTCAATTTATGGAGCCCCTAACAGATCCCTGTCTATTCTGATATAAATGTGGAAGTTTGTGAGGGGCTGTCTAAGCAATGAAGCGCCTTCGCTAAGAACGTGGGAAGCCGCTTAAGGGTACACGTCTTTGATGGTTGATTAGTTTTGCGAACTTTTCCATAGGTAACATAGTTCCATTTTCGAAACTATTCACTACTTAGTGCCGTTGGAATATGTTTTTAGGTATTTTTTAGGTGAAAATATAAATAAATAGCTGTTGCCCGCTAGAATCTTCAAATATGCAGGTAGATTCTTTGTATAGCTTGAATAAGCATCAAGAAAGAGAATCAGGAATTTCCACCGCCAAGGGGAAAAATAGAGGTTCAAATATTGTATTGAATTTCGTCAGTTGTGGAGTTGGAAACCTGTTGTGGAGTTGGGTTCAAAATGGTCTATCACGAAATTTAATGTGACAAACCAAATTCTACGCGGGCGAAGCCTCGAGCAATAACTAGTGATTATTAT
>WOGO01001230.1:0-18915 GCA_015342085.1 Leptinotarsa defecta | reverse complement strand
AAAAATCTTCTATTTATCAGTAACTTGTCGTATTTAACAATTTTGCCTATCAAAAAAATTATTTAGAAATAATACTTATCTTATACGTTTCGAAGGCCGAAATCTGCCTCCGTCTTCAGAAATGGATAAAAATTCGAATATACTCGCAGTTATTCCTTTTTTGATATCTTATTTCTTTACTTCTTGGACAGATGTCAAAGAAGTTTTGACATCTGTCGAAGAAGTAAAGAATGTGATTGTGACAGGTAACAAATACCCAAAAAAAAGTCGTTAAAAAACTGTTTTTTCTTCCACAAAAATTACTTTCGTTGAATATTTGTGATCTCATTTCCAATTCTCTGTTTCAGGTATCTTGGGTCCGTCATCGGGACATTCATCTTCTGACCGTAGGCAGATATACGTACACATCTGATCAGCGATTTGAAGCGGTGCATACACCCCATACAGAAGAATGGACATTAAGAATACGATATCCACAGAAAAAAGATTCCGGGATTTACGAGTGTCAAATTAGTACAACTCCTCCTGTAGGACAATTTCTGTTCCTCACCATAGTGGGTAAGTGTTTCTTTATCATAATTCAACGTATTTCCCAAATTGTTTGAATTTTCATGATAATCTAAGGAGTGAAGAAAATATAATGGTGAATCAACTATGTCAAGTACGACTTGAGTTGATACCTCTTATTTTCAGTTTCAATTTTGACTTTCGTCTATTTTCAAGTAGAAAACTAGCATTTCGAGTAGGGGGGAGTGTGTATGAAAGAGCCAGTTTTGAAAAACATCAAAAAAAGTTAACGTCAGGTGATGGTTATTGAATGAAATTTCTTTTTTTTAAGTAATTAGTTTAATAGACATGGTTACCCAATCAAAATATAATGAGATACAATGACAGAAATTATTGATATGGCAAATTTAAAAAAAAAGGAAATCAGCTCTTTTAAAGCAATATGTTTATGAAAGAGCTGAGCAGGTGATATGAAAGAGCCGGGTTCCTCTTTACAAAAGAAACAGTCTTTCAGCAAATAAGAATCACTCAATGAACTATTTATCTGTTATATAAATTTTATTAAACTATAAAATTGGTCATTCCTGTGAAAATCAGTTATTTATCACAATTTCCAACAATATAATGTATATTTCTTTAATAATCAGTCTCCATTATGAAATGAATGAATAACTAGAAACCTTGTAATGCTACAAGGCTCTTTTTTATAAAAAAAACAGTCTTCCAGCAATAACAATCTCTTAATAAACTATTCAAACTATCAATCCCTTATGAAAACCTAATCAAACTTTAACATTGCTTATTTCTATTAAAATCACAGTTATTTATCAGAGTCAAATCACAATCTTACCATATTCTTGAGCATCTTGATACAATTGTATATATTTTTTCAATCAGTCTTCTTATGAAATGATTAACTGAAGAAATTTTTGGCAAACGAAATTTGTAACACCTTCAATGCCACCAGACTCATGTGCCCAATCATCATAAATCTTGCAGTGGTACCATTCAACTTTGCTCTTGGAATAATCTCCATTACGCAGAATATAATAATTTTCATCTTGCTGTGGAGTAATCTTCTTGATTTTCAATTCCAATAGATTAATTTCATTATCCGAGCTTGTTATTGAGGAATCATCGTGAAAGGTTTTGTAGGCGCTAGAATGACTGGACTCATCATGTGCCTTGGATCTTAGTTTTTTATATTTTATTTTGTTGATATTTTCCCAACATCAACTTTTCTAGGTTCATTTCTCTTCTCTTTTTACTCGTTTGATTTTTTTTCTGAAGCTGGATTACGTCTGTCGGTCACATATGATGCAAGGAACGCATCGTCAGAACATATGTTAGAATTTAAGGGATATATGCCACTTTTGATGAATCCTTGAGTAACATTTTGTAGGCTGAAAG
Source organism: Leptinotarsa defecta (assembly GCA_015342085.1). Lineage (NCBI taxonomy): Eukaryota > Metazoa > Arthropoda > Insecta > Coleoptera > Chrysomelidae > Leptinotarsa > Leptinotarsa defecta. Next base: position 16,998 of record WOGO01001230.1, on the reverse strand, counting down.
CTGCTAAATAGGCATCTCTAACAAACTGCGCAGTTCGGTACTTTGTAGTGTATTGAAAGCTCCAGTTTTCGTGCTATGAAAGAGTCGGCTCTTTCAAAGCCTCCCCAAGTGGCTCTTTCACAACAATTTGTCATTCAAGCTATAACCTCAAAATACAGCTCATGCTGCACTTTTCTTTGTAAAACAAATTGAGTAAACGCAAATAAACATACTTTTCGGTCCTCAAATATAAGATAAAAAAAATGGTATTCAGTTTTTCGTTAATAACTCAAAAAATTATTATTCAAGCAATTTTGGGGAAAGCTCGTTAAAGAGGAGGAAATTTCCGATAAAAAAGTCCAGGCTTCCGAAATTCTATCTCCATTATTTATAATTTTGATTTGACGTTGAAAATAAGGTTCCGCGCGGATGTTACGGCATAAGCGCGCTGCCGATAAAGATGAAACTTTTTTCTACGGGACTCAATTCATTCAAATGTTAAGAAGATACTAGATTTTTTTCAGATTTTTGAAATGTCATTTCATGTAATAAAAAATTATTTCTTTTGATAAACTCTCTTTAGCGGTAGCGCGCTCATGCCGTAACAGTCGCGCGGAACCCTATTTTCAACGTCAAATTAAGATTATAAATAATGAAGTTAGAACTTTTTTCATCGAAAATTTCTTCCTCTTTAACGAGCTTTTTTCAAAATTGCTTATATATTAATATTTTTTGAGTTATTAACGAAAAACTAAATACCATTTCTTTTTAATCTTATTTTGTTAATAACAATTGCAATTTTTTACCTGCACCAACTTCCTTCAAAATCATTTTTCTAGAAGTGATTCTGAATCGAATGAAATATCGCTCATATTTTCAGGACCTTTATCTCTATATTTTATGTTTTTGAATTTTTTGATTAGACTAAATATGGTAACACAAATCCGCCAAAACTTATGAATATGGTGCAAACACATACCGCGTATTTCCGATCAGTCTTCATCTGACCGAACTAATAATCAAGTCTCTCGATAACTGCTCTATATCGGTATATCCGTTCGTGATTGGGTTACCTGACACGCCTGTTAATATCGTGCTCTTTGACGTCCTGTCCTCTCCAAAGGCGAACGAATTTGTAAAGAGAAATTTTAGGAAAAGGGTGACCAATAACCCCCGGAAGTTTCATTAAAGAGTGACCAGTGACAAGTTGCTACATCGAAGGACAATCTGTTTAGACTCGTCTGAAGTGATTATCGACAGTGTTACGAACTTAGAACGAGCAGAATACTTCAGAACTTCTGAAAACTCTAATAAAAGTTTTTATTCTGTGATTACAGTTTTTTCTCAAATATTTTTCACTTCTTCAGTAATTCTAAAGATTCGACTTCAATAGGTTCTTGAACCTGAAATCACTTCGTCTATTGGTGGTAATCGTATGAAAATCCAATCTGAAGTTTTCCAGATCTGTCGTATTCAGGCAGATAGACATCAGATAGATATGGCAGGGAACTTTAATGATATCATATGTTGTTTGAGATTTTGCAAAATAGTATACATATCAGTGCATATGAATATACGCATATTACCTGAAAATATTTTGTTCAAACCACCGAAACAAATAATTTCATAAATAGTACAAATTTCACAATAACAATGCATATATTCATATTTGCAATTATGCATAATTGCAATGCAATTAAGGATATACGAGTTATTTTATTCCATTGTTCATAAATGGTTAACTTGCAACTGCAACTGCAATTCTCATTTTGTGTCCCATTACCATATGTAATATTGAAAACAATTGAAAATCAATTCTTCATGGTTCTGCATTACAAAACTAGTGAAACATATGATTTATTCAATATGATCAAATAATTGGGTGTCATGAAACTATGGGGGAAAACGCAATAAGCCTTCGGGGCTACAGTGTTTTCCGGGGAATTGAAGGAAATAGACAAGTTGAAAGGCCGTTTTTTCTACTCAAACAACTCACAATTGATCGGAATTCAATGTTAAACAAAGGTCGTGTTTATTGTTTTCTTATGTTTTGATTTATTTTGGTGAATTTGTGAAAGTAACTCTTAAGTGATTTCATTATAGACATGAGAAACTGACAAGTAGGTAAAATAAATGTGAAATAATTGATTTTCACTCACGAGAAGTAAGAAACCACAATAGAATATGGAAGCAGTTGACAAAACTCGGTTTTTGTTTAATGATCTGACTCAGTTTCAATATTTCCCGTATATGTCTTATCTGGCCGATGAACTGCTAGTAGTCGTTACTGTTTTTACTCAGTAGTCGTTACTGGGTAAAATCAATCTAGAGCATTTTGGCACCGTGAAAACTAAAAATTGATTACTATGCATTGAAATTGAGTGATCCAATTCAGAACATCACGATTCACTTAAATATTTCAAAAAATTATACTTTCATCAATTTTGCTTCGTTACAAATCTATAGAAACTCCATGTATCGAAAACCTTTGAACATTTCGAAATATGAGTCAGAGCATATTTTTTTAGGCAATTTTCAGATACAAAGTCATCGTGTACAATATCATCGTCCATCATGTATCGATTGTTGGGAATAAAATGTTTGTAAATCATGCCCCGAAAAAAAAGTGCAGGCCGCCGCTGCTAGTCATAAATCAGTTGTGACGTTGCCAACACCGCTCCCAGCCCGGCCGATGTTTCGCGGCTGTTCGATGTTCGCATCGTTCCGATGGAATTTTGACGAACTCTCTATCAACTTTAAGATAATTCGTTCACCGTATATAATCAAGTAAAGTCAAGTTTCGCGGACAGTGCGGTGCAGAGCGATCTCATAAGGCGATAGACACTTGAATAATCTTTGAAGTTTCAGTTGAATGGTTTTGTTGTTTCAACAGTGAAATTAAGTTAAGTTTGTTTATTATACCGTGTACTCAATTATTGGCAAACCTACGGGCAAAAACTTGACAATAACTTACAAAATCGCATGTCTGCATCTAGTTATTCTACACTAGAGATTCTCAAACTTACTTTGTCTAACACCCACTTCGAGAATTAATTATTTTCGAGCGCCCCCAATTTTTTTTTTACTTTACTACATTTTCAGATAATATCTGCCGCTGGTTTATGGATTATTGCCGGTAAAATCAAATCCCCTCCAATAGTGTGAGGTTTACCTGTTTGAGCAATTAGCAAGTATTGCTGAAAAAAGTTTTGACACAGGTGGGGCTGAGCTGAGTGTTCCTTTTCCAGTTCTTGAAAATAAGTCACATTTTTGTCTTTTTTACCTTCATCGCTTCATTCAAAAATGTTTTTTGACAAATAAATCCATATTTTATATATTCCGTACTATACTGCCGTTTCTTCTTTTTTGCTTCCTTCATAATTTTGTCTTCAAAAATGCCGAAGTGAAGAATGGAGTATTAAAAACTTGCTAATGGCACCCCTCAAAGTATTCACCATCCCACGTACAGCACTTTACCTAGTTAGTCCCTAACTAAATTCACTTGTTTTCGTAATGTCGTCGAATGACATTACTGCCTGGATGGCGCGCGCGCTTTTATATGAGACAGCGGGCGGGCCTAGTACTTTCGAGAATGGAGACTGGAAACTTCTCGCTTTGCATTGTAGCTCAACGCAATATATTGTACAGTTTGACAACTGTCGGACAGAAAATAGGTACTGTCTAGTCCCCTAGATGGTGTTACACAGGAAAACGCGCGTTGAGCTTAAAGGAATTTGTGTTGAAAGAAAAAAAAATGTTCAAATTAGCCATCGCCCACTAAACCGCTTCGAAGCACCCCAATCTTCTCTGTGTCCTTTACTGTTACCCTATAATAGGTCTCCAAGTGCTCACAAGGGGGCGTTATCGACCACTTTGAGAAAGACTATTCTACACTCTTCACAACCTCATTTTCCACACATGCTATATTTCAAAAACGACAGGAAAGGAATCAAAATACAATTCCAATTACAACGTCACCCTCAACAAACAAATAAAATTCCTTTTCTCAGTAGTAACCTCTCATTTCTCTGCCTCGAACATTGGACCTTTGCCAGCTTTTATGGGGTGATATGAATTATTCCTTTCGAAATGAGGACAGGATTTATTACTCCTCAAACAGATTGACCATGGAGTTACAATGAATTAATGAGTCGGTGCCTTTCGCATACTGATCAACGCCCTGGGGGTTTGATCTGGACCAAAGGGTCCACCCGGTTCGTTACGAAGTCTTGATGACAGTAGTGTCGCGAGTACTGAATACACAATCCATGGTCCAGTCAGTGGCGGGTTGATAATTATTGTAACTGGGTTCTTTGGATAAATAATTGAAAGTGCTGAAACTGAAATTGGCAAATGAAACTATTATGTTTGAATATTGATAGTGGTGAAATGTACAAGAAAATGAATATTTCTATTTCAAAAACTACACCTCATAATTTGATCTCCACAAACTTAATTGAGGTTTTTGAAATTACTATGGATCTTCATCAAGTAACGGCCGAATCAATCAGAAAAAAAAGTATATTTCGATGTTGAAACATGCTTATAAACATGAATATTACCGGAGTTTTTTTCCCAACACCAAATCGTTATTTTTACACCTCGACACGTGTTTCGATCACCAAGTGATCATCTTCAAGAGGAAGATAAAACTGAAGATAAACATGTTTTTTTAATGCACCTACTCTGTAGGTTCCCGTAAAGTCCTGTCGAAAAACAACCACAATTCCACGATGTTTTGATATGAGGCTGAGAATAAACAAAAAATACACAGAAGCTGATATTACTAGCTTGTGTTTGGTGACATAGTATTATGGTGTAACTAGGTTGAGATTTTCAGATATAGCTCAATCATAAAAAGCAGAAATGGCTCATGAAAACAGTAAAAAATATATTTTTTTTCGCAATACTCTCCGGGCCACTCCCCAACCGACTACCATCAAAAACAGGTAAAAACGCCATTCGTCGACTTCATCAAATCCCAAGCACTCAATTTTCATGTTGATGATATCAAGAGACTATTGTTCAGTTGGCAAAAGTGCTTAGTTGATGAAATTGAATAAGTATTCAGTGAGATATTGCAGTTCAAAGTAGACTCATGAAAACGGACAAAACTTTCGAAACAACTCAATAATGGGTCAGGACGAAGATTATAATAACTATGGCGACTAGGACATGATAACAATTAGGAAATCTGATGGGAAAGAAGAGTAAAAAAGTTAATTTCCATGGTTTCGTTCACCATCTTGTATAAACTCCATTGCTGGAATTCAAAACAATAAAAATTCTGAAACTCTTTTTTCATTTCTGTAGTTTATTATATGATGAAATTGGCTGATACTTGATGAAAATCCATAACTAAAGTATTCATAAAACACTTCATTTTGAGATTTCCACTAAACGATTTTACAAAAACGTAACACGTATTCCGCCATACAATGGCTTCTTCGGCAAAATTAAGTTGAATTTTTTTCAAACTATCAATTTTCTAATTTTCAAAGACATTTTAGACGATTTTATGAAATTCAACTCAAATTCTCATATTCACCTGATATATCGCAAATACCACATATCTGCTGATGACACGCAGATATTGCATTATATTTTTTCGTTGTGAAACAAGGCATAAATTGATACAAAAATCAATCTTTATTCAGAAATTTCCTTTATTTTTTTAATAAAATGCTGATAATCTTGGGGGCCGAGACGCATATTATGAAAGTTGGAGTTTGCGTGTTAGCAGAGAATGTGTTTGCGTTTGGAAGTAAAGAAAATGTTGAGCGATACTATGATATTGTCCCGTTTCAATTATTGCGACATATTTGTTTCACATTAAGATTGTGAGACACTTGATACACAAAGTTCAAAGTGGTTGTTTTCGAATAATGTATGGTATTAGGAGAAGACAGACAATTTGTCATAAACTGCAGGAGACTGAACGGTATATATAATAGACGGGAATAGCACGTCTGTTATGAATGCAATGTAATCTGTTTCAAGTGTATATTTATATCCTGAATATTTAGTATTTCGTACTTACCATTAACTATAGCTTGAACATTCATTTATATTTGTTGTAATAAAGTGAAGGAATTATTTTAGAGACCTAACATTTATGTGGGTGATGTGTCATAATTTTATTAAAATAGGCTCATTTACAATAAAAGACATTTTGTTTCAACCATTTGTCTACGCTTCAGTTCTGACAAGTAATACTCAATACCTGCCAACTTGTTGGTGTTAAAGTTGTGTTGACATACCGTAGTTTGATAGCCGTATCCCGGTGGTTGTAGCAAATACATCTCCTGTGTTCAAATTGGTGTGTAATTACGATAAGGGTCCCGAGAAGGTGGTTGCAACTTGTCTAGTGTGTTGGATTAAATATGAGTTATTGGATAATTTCAGAAATGCTAGGAACGAAATGATTGATTAATATTGTTGTCGATAAATGATTCTTGGGAACACATTATTGAACGACGGCTTATTCTAACTTGTTCCTAATGAATCTATATGTGATCTATATATCAGAAAGAAGCGAGATTATTTTTTCGTTGTTCTGAAAATGTTATACTCAATTTCATTGATTCTGATTCCTACTCATTCACCAAACTCAAACAATTGTGCACGCAGTCTGGAGTCTTTAGAGTCCACTAGATACTCCTTATTACACCAAGAGGATTGCTTCGAATTCTTGGGGATTGAATAATTCTCTACAGCCTATCCCGCCTTCTGTTTGTAGAAAACACCCACTTGTTTTAGTGAATGTTCAAGAGGTAGCAAAAACGTATGGAGTTTTCTGAAAATTCAACTACCGTTTCCAGTCCGTACGAAACTCATTGTTAAATCATCTGAAAATGAAACTTTTAACGGGTGATGATCAACTGTATTGCCAAACATTCGCCAAACTAACTGACTATCAAAAAGAAACAAGTGTAGCTGAGGCAACAGTCAATGTAATAATAATACTGATGATCTTCAGACATGGCTCGATCTCTGACGGAAGCACCAAACTCTTACGAAAGTTCGGAATAGATGAACTCTTCAGTCCAGCAGACCACTATTATAATATTCATGCAGTCATTGTTCACTGTGGTCCTGGCGTTGAATCTGGTCATTATCACGCATTGGTCAAAGACGAAACGGACTGGTTTAAGTTTGACGACAGTCATGTCACTAAGTGTTCTGGGGTGTCTTGAATTTATTAAAGACTCTGGAGACACCCTACATTTCATTTTATGAAAGAGATGACATTGGCAGATCAAGATATTTAGATGATGTAGTGCTGCAGGTTATTTCAGATTTTCCTGCAGCTGAAAGAGCAAATGCACCACTGGAATCAATTTTGTATTACTTTCTTCTTCAATAAAAGAGTATTATGAACCTCAAATCACCATAATTATTTCTCACCCTTCTCAAATTTCTTTTCGATAATGAAAAGTTCACTTTCAATAATTTTTTTCAACACATGTTAGGAATCACACGTTAAAAGGTAAGACCTCGTTAGTCCTGAGCTCGCACAACTTTCTCAACTTCTGAGAGTTCGTATGGGGGCGACAGCTGATTAACGGAAAAACAGATTTTAAACAGATTTGAATCATTTCAATGTAACGTTCTGAAGAAATATGCTGCTAAATATGATCGGTAATCAAGTATTTCCTGAAAACAATGGAGAGATTTAATCTTTATATTATATTGAGAGTAATGTTTGTGACGAAATACGCAGCATAAAAAGTGTAAAATTACGTTAAAACGTTGGCAATTCGTTACCATCGTTATATTATGTAGTTTCATATTCTATTCACTACATAATACACACTTGTGTAAATTTCAATACATGATAATTTATGAGAATATAGTCGTGATACTTGTCATGAGATTACATAAGTTTTTATGGAATCATCGTATTGAAATTACACAAAGCAATTAAATTTACTGATAAAATTTCATTGTAGCAGATCCGATTTTGTGAAATTACATTGTGAATGTTCAAATTTCAGATGTTACTTTTCGTTTGATTCGTCATTTTACTTATACCAGTTGGCGGTTCACAGGATTCAAAAAATATTAAATTTTCATAACTTTCATTGAATGTCCGTCAACTCAATCCGACTTCTCAACTTATACAATAAGATTTAAGACACAAATAATATTGAAAACTTTGAATATCAGGTGGGCCTTCACCTCCATTATTTAACGATAATGAAATATTCAACTCCTTTGTAATAGTTTCAGTAAACGAAGAAAAACCACACGAAGTCTATTACTTCTAGTAAGGCAATATTTAAAGTGTGTTCGAGAAGACGCACCTGAAGAAGCCATTTTATGGCGAAACAAGTGTTGCGTTTTTGTGGAATTGTTTGGTGAAAATCTCAAAATTTAGTGTTTCTTGAATTCAAACATTACGTCTTGTTCCTGATCTATAATTCCACTTCGTTTCACACTAAAATGTCCATCTCTAGGTGCGACCTTTGTTTCTCCAGCATTATTCTACTCAAACTCCATGAATAACCCTCATTTAAAGCTCAATCCCTGCTTTCTGGTGGAACGATATTTTCCAGAGGAAATTGAACGTGTTAAACGGAAATACTCAAGAATGATCTCGTATCTCAAGCAAATTAAACGAAATGACTCGCTGGTAAAAACCCCAAATTGCGCGATAACATTGGAATAAAGTAAGCCGCAATAATTGGCAAAACAAATTTATATTCAGTCTAATTTCCATCCAATTCCAGATTCCCACTTGAAAGTTTCCGGGAGAGTTTCTAATAACTGTTTCGCTTGAACGAAACGTGAAACATCAAGAACAATTTAGAGAAGCCGCAGACTCGGATGTTTATGAGGGTTCTTTGTCTCATTTATTGCTACTGTAAGACATGAATCGGAGACTGAGCTGTATGATTTAGTGAAATGTACAGATGGGCAATTTAGGAAACTCGAATTCATCACAACGACATTCCTGGACTCTACAGAATTATAATTTCTGTAGAAATAATCTTGGAAGAAAAGGTGGACAAATCCATAAAAAGGTTTTTCCACAAACTCATCTGAAAATTTTGTGATCGGGATTGAATTGTCTATCTGTGTGTCATTTAGTACAGTCATCGTGAAATTTTCAATATTTTCTAAGATTATCTGATCACAATATGCGAACATCGAATACAGCGGTTGAAATTCTCAACGAGAGTATGACACTGGAAATGTTACATATACATTTCAAAGATAACATTGAAAAACAATTCGTGAAAGTTATAAGAAGAAGTAATGGAGGCAGTGGTGGATTCAAAATATCATTTTGTGGGGGAGGGGATAGTTTACAACTCAGAGTATGGGGTATATAACCCCCACTTGAAGCATTGAGTCCTTGGAAGTTTTTTATTGATGTTCAGTGGTATGCATTCAGAAAAAAAACATTTGAAAAAAATAACCACTGAATTAGTTCTGAATATTTTATCACAACTAACGTTAAGGAAAATATGTATATTAAATATAGCCCTTACTGTTTATCATCACAAATGAGTGAAATTATGTTCAAGTATAGCCGAAGTAAACGATATTGTGCACATTTAAAGTTGGCGGCACTCTCAAAGGCCAAAGAACCCAATACATAGAAATGAACCGGCTGCCAATTAGTATTCGTGAAGTGTAGAATTGGCGGTTTATATTGGATAATTTTTACTAACCGAGTTTTATGATTGACTGAAGAGTCATAAAATTAAATTTGAAGTCATCTTATGGTGACGAATAGTAATCGGAGAATGCGGGGATGGTTATCGCCGTCGTGTTCAGTTCATGAACCGATCGCAATTTGAGTGTTGGAATTCGATATTGGTGCAGTTATAACTATTTAAAATTTTTGTTTTCTGTTCAAAATGTGTCGTCCTTGGACAAGTACTAACAGTAGCAATGATTGTGATAACAATGCAGACTTTCTCCTTTGTAGTGATTCCAATAGCGATGGTGAACAATGATAAAAAGAGATACAGTGGATAAGATTCGAGTGTATTTGAATATTGAAACACGGAGTCTATATTTCGATGTTTATAAGAATCTACATCTCAAGTTTGGTTTTGAGAAAAACAAACTATTATTACCAACATCAGATTTCACCAAAATACCTTTCTCAACTGTACATGAAATAGTCAAAAACAAACCTTATGAACGCAAGACTCGATGTGATACAGGACTATCAAAACTTCAGATGTTCATCTAATAAAATCATTGAAAAAAACAATATACGACTGGTACAAAAACAATGAAATGCCTACAAGTGATATCATAAGAAAGAAATTGAATACTTCCAGGCATAAAGTAAGATGATGTGGGAATTTTTTTTAGGATTGGATAAAGAAACTAGGATTTAGATTTTAAATAATAAACCAACATCAATGTTATGGAAAACAGAAGAATGCTGGAATTGCGTAACGAATACTTAAAACAAATAACTAAATATAGACAAGAACAACGTCATTTGATAAACTACACCTCACGATTTGATCAAATCGCGCGGTTTATGAAATTACTTCATCTTCATCAAGTAACGGCCAAATCAATCAAAAATAGAACAACGTCAAATTTTCTATTTGAGGACGAAACTTGGTATGACACTCACGACACAATTATGAAAGGGTGGACTGATGGTTCATGAATATGTAAGCCTAACATACCTGCAAACAAAATTTGATAAGAAGTGGATAGAGTTCATTAAAGAAGAAGTATCTTATGTTACCGAAGAAGATAAGCAGAATAGGATTAAAAAATAATTTTAGTTGAAGAAGACTATATGGAGATTGGACAGTTGAGCTTAATTTATTTATTGGTTTTCATCATTCCTCTCCCAATCATAAAGTGTATTTGGAAAAATGATATCTAGTGTACTTTCAATCCTCGAAGGGGTGTGCCCCTGTGCTTCCCATTAGGTCCACCACTGAATGGAGGCGTTGATCAATGTTGTCCAGTTGGACATAGAGGCAAGAGTTGGATGATCAGAAAAAAATATAGTCTACTGTATCCAAATATATAATTGTTTGATGAGACGGTTTCCACTGAGAGAAGCCGTGAAATAGATAGCATAATCGATAACGTTTCTTCACCAAATATGCTTCATAACATCAGAAATGGAACAGAAAATAGAAAGTACTTGAATTTTCGTGATACAATATCATTATTTCGTTTGATCAAGTCAATTACAATACTAAGAATTGCTATTGTTTATATTTGAGACGTAGTCATCAATGGAAGTCAAAACAGCAAAACATTTGACTAAAATAAGCCGAAATAACTGGTAAAACATATTTATATCCAGTCTGATTTCTATATATTTTTAGAGTCCCTAGAAAGTTTTCGGGAGGGTATCTAATAACCGTTACACTTTAACAAAACTTTGGAAGATCAAGAATAATCTAGAGAAGCCCCGGACTCGCAAAATTGTGAGATTTTTGTCTCATTCATTGCTGCTATAGGATATTGATGAGAAACTAGACTGCATGTTTCAGTACAAGTGAGCTCCTTGTAGAAAATGTATCACACATCATCCCTGTGCTCCAGGAAATGATAATTTTTGATATTGTAAAATGTCACAAGCTTTGTTAAATTCATTGTCAATTTTGGCGAAAGCGTTTTCTCTTGAATTAGAAATTTTGGCGAAGTTAAAAGGTTTTAAAAATTCTCTGTGTGTGAGTATTATTCCGCTGAAACGAGTCGATTTGAATTATATAGAAATCAAGTTGAGAGTTAAGTGTTTCAACTCATTTTTTTCTCTCTTTCGAAAGCTTTTCACACTTTTTGAATAAAGATGGAGGAGTAGGAAGCCGGAAACCTTTCTTTTCCGAAAACTAAACTGTCTTGAACCCCTTTTATGAAGAATATTTCATTGTCTCATAGGTCTATCATGATCTGATGTCCCTCTGCTTGACCCCCAGAAAACAAAATCTATTTGCCGTAACCCCTTGAATAAAATGTCAGTTCCCCTTGAATGGAAGGTCAGTTTATATACGATTGATTTTCAGGCCTTTCTTTCATGAACAATCACTATATTGCATTATGTCTACAGGCAATTCAATTACTGAATATTGTATAATACCACGCACAAACTTTGCGCCCTGTGAGACTATACAATGCACTATTACTATTATTAATGATTTCGTGATTGAGGTAAATAAATATCACTATTATAGAAACCAAGTCACGCTCACCGATGGAACTTAACTGGAGATCTGTATCCTGATGTGAAATGTGTTGTGATGACTATGACCAAAAATAATAATAATTATAATAATGATGATTATACCTAAATTTCAGTGACATCCACCTTTTAACATGTACTTTCTAAGACATCATTTGGTTGCTTTCAATGTTACACATGATTTGATTTCAACCTTTGTCACTATGGGTGACCTATATGAAAGACAAGCGACCCGTATCGGCTCCGCACGGGTGCAATGCTGATACTAAATATACTACAGAAAGTCGTCATATACAACGTTCAGTGCTTTTTTGTCAGTAGACAATAGAAACATGATAATAATGATGAAAGTCTTTATTACTACAACCGCAAAAAAAATCACAGTATTACGTTTTAACTACAAATATAAAATTATAGTAAGAGGCGAAATTCAATTATCGCAGCTATGTAAATAACTGCGATAGAATTGACATAAGTATATGAATACATGAATAAAAATCAGTGACTGGCGATGATATAAAACTAAGCAAAGTATTATTGGTCATGAATCGCTCAAAGAGGAGAAAAATAGAAGAAAATAAAAAAGCGGAATGGTGGAAAGTTCATCATGTTATTGATTTTGGAAAAGATGAAGTTTCAATTCATATTAAACTGAAAGAATGGCAGTTTTTTAAAAGTTCAGGAATGGTATTGAATACTTTAGCTATCTGGTAACTGAAAGAGCGTTTGAATAACTGGGTTGTGAAAATGGGAGGTGTTGAAGAGCCTTCGAACATGTTATTAATTTTATGAACATCGGTTCGAAACGTCTCTTTTCTATGCAGGTATGAAGGGATTTCATATAAGACAATCTTATGATTGAGGCAGCCAGCATGTATTTTTCTCATATTCTTTATATTCAGCTATCCAAATTCTTTGAGTTTGTGAGATATTCTGTTTTCCTTCTTCTTATTCCATATATAAGTCTCAAACAAGAATTGTGGACTTTCTGAATTTTTTGTTTATAGTGACTTGTCAGGTTCGGCGTATAAAGAGTATCTGCAAAATTCAATTGTGCTAGTACTAAGCTCCCACACAACATTTTTTTCCATTCAATTGATAGGCAGTGCCTATTACCATATATCAGTTTGAGGGAGGCATAGGCTCGTTGGATGAGTTTGTTGGTGTGTTTTTAATACCTCATATGAGAATCAAATAAAACGCCAATGGGCATTTCAACTGAATTGATGATTTCACTTCTATTGACTGTTGACCCGAAAATGATAACTTTAGATTTTTTTGTGTTAATAAAAAGGAAGTGTGATGTTTCTAGTTCAATAAAATGTCTGATATCAGAGTCTATGATTCCGCAGGCTTCTTTTCTTAAGGCTTACTCTCAAAAGAGCAATATATAATTGGCCCGATAATGTCGCAAACGCTATGTCCCTGCATTCTTGCAAATATTCATTCATGCTATAAGGGGCCACATTATTCATATCATGAATAGTCTTCTCCTGAATCTATAATCCAGTTACCAAAACCTACATTATAGCAAAAGCTTTGTTTTGTTATATTCATGGATATTACGGGTATACAAAATTTACGTACCAAATTATTTATGATAGGATAGGCAACATAGGTATAAATTACTCAGATTCAAATGTAATTAGTTAGTTTTGTGTAATAACCGAAAATAGTCAACAATAAAGAAATATCGTGGAAAATAGACAAAAGTGTGTTTTTGTAGTGTATTCTCAGTGACCTTAAGTGCACATTCGAGACCCAAGAAGCACCTATATATCAAACTTCAGCTTCTTAGGATTAAACAGTACGAAGAAACAGACATGAATGGTTGAGTGTTGAGTGAGTGACTTTCACATTTATAAGTATAGATTAGTTCTTAAAAATGGCACATGTAGGTCATTTCGTTGTCTGGTATCAACAGTGTGAACGCCATTGTGAACTTTAACGACGTTACGAGTAGGTAACAGTAATCACTCATTTTACGTGCCATCGGGTTTTTCAAATAGTTTTTCTTGATAAGGTGTGTAACACTCTAAAATAATGGCTACTGAACAAGAAATGCCCACCTTCAAATATGTTTCAGTCGGAGATGGAGGTACTGGAAAAACGACATTTGTGAAACGTCATATGACTGGTGAATTCGAAAAAAGATAAGTAGCCACTTTGGAAGTTGAAAGCCATCCTCTGGTCTTCCACACAAACAGGGGCCCTATTTGGTTCAATGTATGGGACAATGACAGTCAGAAGTTTAGTGGTCTCCGTGATGCATATTACATTCAGGGACAGTGTGCTATTATCATGTTTAATGTAACTTCCAGAGTTAAAATCGTTCAGGCTTTCGCGGTTGAGCTTTTCAGTGTCATTATTTTTCGAGTTTGTATGCCGTAGATTTTTGGAATTTCTTCCTAACGTTCCGCTGGCGCGAGTGGCTAGCTTCTTCAGATGTTCAATCATCATGGCTTGCTATCCGATGACTAACTTTTATGTTTCGTAAAGCGTATTTATGCATTGCCAGGTAATCAGTTGTATTTGTACCTGTTCTTGTCCCTACACGTGTACTTGAACCTGGAAAGTTAACAATTCTGCTGCCTGTTGTCATTCTGTTCGTTATTCTCGAATTCCTAAAAATGGGGTTCCATATTCGATTGAGGTTCACCGCTTCTTTTTTTCAGTTGAAATTCTCAGTGTGTTTGTGGATCTCTGTTGCGTCCCGTACCAGTCGGTTATAGTATCCCTGGTTGGGGGCACTTAGTTCTATGTTTTCAAACAAGACTATGTGGTCTCCTTCACTAAGTGCGTGGTCTGCCACAGCTGACTTGTCCGCTTGGCCTAGTCTGCAATTCGTTTTATGCTATTTTAGTCTTGTTCCCATGGATCCTTTGGTGGTTCCGATATATACCTCCCCACAAGTGCACGGTATGCGCTACACCCTTGCTGCTGATAATGGGTATCTTTTGTCTTTTACCGACCTGAGGCTTTGTTATATCTTCCTCATGGGTTTGAAGACTGTTTCGATGTCGTGTATATCCAGTAGTTTTCCAATTCTGTCCGTGACCCTAAACGGTAGATATGCGCATGCAGCCATCTGATCTTTTTTCGCTTTTTGAACCATGGTGCTCTTCAGTTTCATGGCTTTCCTGATCTCAGAGGCACTGTATCCATTCGATCCCAAGGTCACTCCAAAGTTCCCTCTCCAGATGTTCTGGTTCACATATTCTCCGAGCCCGTTACGTTAGAGCGGAGATGACTCCAGAGTTACATACAAGAATGTAGTAAATTGGCACAGAGATCTTGTCAGAGTCCGTGAAAACATCCCTATAGTACTCTGCGGGAACAAGTTTGACATCAAAGATAGAAAAGTAAAAACTTTCATACGAAGAAGAATTTGCAGTACTATGATATCTCTGCCAAATCTAGCTACAACTCTGAGAAGCCTCTCCTATGGCTAGCTAGGAAGCTTGTTAGTGATACCAATCTAGAATTTGTAGCCATGCCTGCCTTGGTGCCCCCAGAAGTTTAAATGGATCCACAATTTCAGAAACAAATTGGAAACGATCTCAAGGAAGCGCAAGAAACTGCTCTACTCGAAGATGATGAAGAGTTGTGAATCAACTCAAAAATTCTGTATGAAAATTTAACAAGACTTAAATTAGAGTAAATCATAATTTATGTTTGATTTCATTGTGTGAAACCTTGTGGAGAAGCTGTTGATATTTTTGTATAATACACGTTTACTAAAAAACTTCGTTATAGTATGTTTGGCCTGGGGAAATGTTAAAATGTTGAATGATTGCAGAAATGGAAATAATTTGTACTGAACAATTTTTCTGTTATTGCCTTTTTTAGTTCCCATATTTCTGAAATAAACCAATAGCGTTAAATAATTAATTCTATTTCTATCACTGTCAATTGATGAATAAGCGATATTCCTAAATAATCTTATTCAAATAATAACATCCGGATGTTTGTACAAACCTCAAAATTATAAGAAAGACAAAGAATAATAAAATAAACATAGTTCAGAGACTAACATGCTTCACCCTGAGTCATAGCAGTATCTCTTGGTTTTAATGAGATCTCGAGCTTGCAATTTGTCCCTGAAGACTGGTCTATATCCTTGTAGACAAGCCTCTCCGCCTGGATCTCGAGAGTGGCATATGGCAGCAATCGGCACGTTTCTCAGATAGCAGTTTGACCAAGTCATTATACGCCGTGGTTATTTTGATACGCTTAAACCTATCGCAACAGACTCGGTAACACTAAACCGATGAATATTATACTTCTGAGAGCAGTGAACGAGATTGTTCGAGATTTAAAGATTTAGAATGAGCCTTCTGGGTGTTCAGGAAAGTGTGGAGATGAAAAAGTCGCAGAGACTTCCATTCAAACAGCAGATCGTCTGGATTTTCGACCTGGATTGACCCTTTTTTTAATGCATTCTGAATGCCAAAATCTCAGATGGCCTATTATTTTATGCTCATCAGCGTTGAGAAAATCTTTTGAAATTTAAATTTTTCACAAGACAAAGGTTACAGACATCAGGAATTAGAAGTTGGAATGAGCAACGAATTTCTATATAATTTCCGATGATGGAAAGTAACCAAAACTTCAACTCATTCATCATGATACTAAATAGGGTGTAACTGAATAAGTGTAAATCATTCAAGGAGGTGATTCCTCATTGAAAAAAAGATAGGAACTTTCATATAAAGAAACTTCATTGGAGCATTCCTTGTTGAGATACAGCCCCTTAAAGGGGGTACATAAAATTTGTATAACAATTTTTTCACAAGCACTGAAAAAGTTACAATATTGAAATCAACCTGATGTTCTGT
>WOGO01001229.1:0-18920 GCA_015342085.1 Leptinotarsa defecta | reverse complement strand
ATATTTAAGAGATCTTCGCTCTATTAGAGAAATGCGCTCTGCTCACAAAAAGATTTATTATCTGGACGAAACGTGAGTGAATGCTGGTCACACAGTATCTAATAAGATCTGGCAAGATACTACTGTAACTAGTTATCGTCAAGCATTTGTGGACGGTTTATCAACAGGGTTACACGGACCAACGGGTAAAGGGCAACGACTAATTGTCGCCCATATAGGTAGTGAGAGTGTCTTTTTAGACGATAGTGCACTAATTTTTTTATCCAAGAAAACGGGGGATTATCACGAAGACATGGACGCCCAACCAACGCTTTGAAGGATGGTTTGAATCCCTTCTTTCACGAGTCGAGCCAAATTCGGTAATAGTAATGGATAACGCTTCTTATCACAGTCTATTAGTAGAAAAGCTGCCAACGATGACCACCAGAAAAGCAGACATGCAGAGTTGGTTAGGACAAAAAGGAATTCCATTTTCCGAGGACATGGTTAATGCCGAGCTTATGAGTGTCATTAAACGGCATAATGACAGTTATCGCCAGCATGTGGTGGATGCATTAGCTCGTGCTAAAGACATCACCATTTTGAGACTTCCTCCTTACCATTGCGAGTTAAACCCGATAGAATTAATCTGGGCTCAAAGTAAGGGTTACGTAGCTCGTGAAAACGTGACATATAAAATTTCTGATGTCCAACGTTTATTAGGACTCGCAATGGAACGGATACGGATAGAAGATTGGGCTAATGCTGTAGCCCATGTGATCAAATGTAGAAAATGTAGAGATTGGACGGGATGGTAGACACTGTTTTCGACCAAATAAAAATAGATTTAAGTGTGACTGGGGATTCCTCTTCGGACGATTCAATGGATTTTGAAACTTCATAAGCATAACATAGGTAATTATTTCTTTGCTTTGTAGTTCTCTTTCTATATAAAAGAAACATAATAATTATTTTGTAAATGTTTCTGTTTTTTTGAAGTACTTTATTAAGCATAATAAGTAAATGTAATCAGTTTTACCATTGACACCAGGTAGCGCCACCTACATTAAAAATTTTTACTTAATTGAACTTGATATTGAGTCTCAATTGTAGTTTACTATGTGAGATCTTAGTCCAAGATAGATCGAATCAGTTCACGACTATAGATAGATAATTTATTTAATCACGTTATGTAAAAAAAATACATTTGTAGCTATACAAACATAAGAACAACAAAAATTTCAAATAGATTACAAGTAAAATAAAAAAAACACAACTATCGTCAGTGGTGACGCAAATATATATGAGAGATACAGACATGATGTGAGTAATATGGTTATTTAAATTTAAAAAATAACATGGTAATCAAAGGCCACAATTAAAGTGATTCAGATTCAAACATGTGAGTTGGTGTGGCCAGGTACTTGTTGAAACTATAAAAACCATTTATTAAGAAATTTTTGCTAAACCTTTCGAAACTACATATAAATATAGTGGCAATATATTATAAATATTAAAATGAGTGTATTGATCGAGGATTTGTTTAGTTTCAGCCTGCGTGGTCTTAAGAAATTATTCTAATAGCTCGCTTTTGTAGTAAGAATATTTTTTCAGCATTTGGGCAATTTCCCCAAAGTAAAGTTCCGTATCTAACATGGAAATGAAAAAAAGCATAATATGCTGATAAAAGAGTGTTCAAGTTGACAAAATTCTGCAATTATCCGAGTAGAAATGAATATTTGGAAAGTTTCGAGCCTAATTCTTCGATGTGTATGACCATAATTCAAAGTATCGTCTAGGGTGATGCCTAGTAGTTTGACAGTTTCATCTTTTGCTATGTTATTATTTGTAGAGAATGTGATAGTTTGACTTTTATCTTTATTCAGTTTCAAAAGGTTATTTAACCGTCAATATATTGTCATTCTCTCTTTATTGTGAACATTCAGGTTACACGTTTTGCGGATGCGGAATCAGTAAAGGAACTGGCTGAAAACATTACACCAGCGAATGATGAATTTTGTGTCTTTACTTTGTTACATAAAACCCTCGTTGGATAATCGGTATCATTAGATTTTTGTATATTGAACACCCTTCTATATGATTCTAACAAATTATTAAGAATAATTTAAATCAACTCACGCTCGCCATGAACAACACTAAAGAAAATTCTGTGATCGTCATATTTGAGATATTACAACTGAAATTTGAATCGAGACGCATCATTTATATAACCAATATTTCATTCAAATGAAAATAGTTATTTGTTGATCCAATTATCGATAAGTGCAACATAATTTATAAAAATCCATTGTTAACAGTATTAATATTAATATCAGCTCTTTCAATCGTATTTATGGCTTTGACAGACAATAACCTTTTCGTTGATGAGTTCGAGTCCTGGGAATTGATCCGTAAATCCTCCTTTTCAAAATTGAAAAACTACAAACAGGAAATTATTTTAGTTATTCATTACTATCTCTGGTTGAAACGTCGAAACGATTTTCCTGTTGATCAATTCAAATAGCATGTATGTAGTACTTTCTGAGATGATATCTGGATTCTGTATTTATTGTTCCAAGAAAATATTTATTGAGGGATAATAAATCAATAGTATCAACCGTTACTTGATGAAAATTAGTAACTCTATCCATGATGATGAAGCTTGAGCGCCGCCATTCTTGGAACCCTAGCAAGACATACAAATTGAAAAATGATGTAAACCTTGATGCTAAACGAGTTTTCCGACATGAATGTGTGGTGTTTTATTTCGGTGCAGCACGGTCTATAAGAACAGTTCAAAGTTTTTTTCCCCGCTTCAAATATCAAAAGTTTTATGAAGCTGATCAGTCTCACGCGACAGGTAAGTGGATTGTGATGCACTGGCTTCGTGAAATACATTTTAAAAAATCGTAGGTAGAAAGTATTAAGCGTTCATGAATCTTCAAATACGGCATATCACAAAGAAGTTGAAGAAAATCTTTAAAACTTCAATCTATCATTTCAAAAATTTCATTTTGCGGGCGACATGATCTTTCACTTCGTGGAAAAATCGATAAGGGTTCTGTTTTCACAGACCTGCTACATTTTCGAGTTGACTCGGGAGACGAGATTCTGAAGAATCATTTACCTCTCCACAAGAAAGGTAACAAAGAGATTGTCGATAACTACAAACCTATTTCTATTATTAAGTATCTTTTCAAAAATCATTGAAAAATCAATTAAGAAAAGACTCACCAAATATTTCGAAATCAACAAGTCTTTTTGCAGTTATCAATTTGGTTTTCGCGAAAACTGCTCTACCACCGATGCTACTATAAGTGATGTCAGAGACATAGTTGAGGGAGTTGAGTCCGGGTAGGTTGTGGGGGTCACACTATTGGACCTGTCAAAGGCCTTTGACTGTGTTTCCCACTGCATTTTACTCGAAAAACTGTCATATTATGGTGTAAGAGGTACTCCTTTGGGTTTAATCGAAACTTACTTGAATAATCGTTTCAAGAGAGTTTTTTATAACAATACATTTACTGAGCTGAGGCCAATTGACCTAGGTGTACCGCAGGGATCGGTTTTGGGCCCGCTTTTGTTCGTTATTTACATTAATGATTTTTACAACTATATGAAGCCATGTCACAGTGTACTATTTGCTGACGATACATCAGCTCTTGTTGATAAGTCTATGGAAATACAAGAAAAAGCGGAACACTGGTTCAGTGTCAATAAACTCATGATAAATAATCGTCACGTGCGATGAAAAGTGGACCCTCTACAATGACAGGAGATTCATGAGATCAACCCATCACTTTGTACTATGAAACTGCATTTATTTCGAAACAAAATGAGAGAATAAGTAACTCAATATTTCCACATGTAATAATCATACTTCAACACGCGAACAATTATGATTGCACTTTTGTTAAACCTGGAGCTGAACTAGAACTTTTCCAAATTGTTTTCGGCTCAGTTTTGCATTTGTGTTTCATATGATTTCATATATAACTATATATGATATATTATCAACCTTTTTGAAATATTTTTTATGTTTATATTGGACCATGTAATTGAATGCAAATAAAAATTATTAAAC
This sequence comes from Leptinotarsa defecta, assembly GCA_015342085.1. Taxonomy (NCBI): domain Eukaryota; kingdom Metazoa; phylum Arthropoda; class Insecta; order Coleoptera; family Chrysomelidae; genus Leptinotarsa; species Leptinotarsa defecta. The sequence continues at coordinate 14,857 of WOGO01001229.1, read as the reverse complement.
ATCATTATCATTGTTTTTTCCCAATTACTCTTTATTATCGTCCTATCTCAATCCTATCGAATTTTGCTAAACTTCTCGAAATTGCCATCTATAATCGCGTATATTCCTCAGTTCGTAATATCATATTTCCGCAACAACATGGATTTATGTCAAACAGATCCGTCATAACAAATTTAATTGTATTGACCCAAAATTTTAAAGATGTCTTAGATAATCGTCGTCAATTTGATGTGATATACTGATTTTGCTAAAGCATTTGATCGACTTGATCACATGATTCTTCTACAAAAACTCCACCAATTTGGTTTCCATAATTCAGCAGTACTTTTCATTAAATCCTACTTACTTCAACACGAACAGTTTGTATCTTGAAACGGCTATGATTCTTTTTATTACAATCCTTCATCTGGAGTACCTCAGGGGTCGAATCTCGGACCACTTCTGTGCTTATAATTTATTAATGACCTCAGTAATTATGTCGATTGTAATAAGTTATTTTTTGCAGATGATTTGAAAATATATCTACCTGTCGAAACTATTGAAGACTGTAATAAATTGCAACAACAGTTAGAAAATATACAGACTTGGTGTGAAGTGAACAAACTATATCTCAATGCATACAAATGTAAAGTAGTGTCTTATAGTAGGAAAATGTCAGTCATTGAGTACAATTATCGAGTAGATACCACTTCACTGTCGCAAAGTAACTCAATTAAAGATCTTGGTGTATGTTTTGATCAAAATTTGTCTTTTTCCAACCACATTAGATCAAAAGTAAGTGAAGCATTGAGAATTTATGGCTTTATAGTTCGCACTTAAAGATCTTTTTCAAACATATCTGCTCTATTTACTCTTTATGTAGCCTATGTAAGGTCAAAATTTACTTCAAATCTTGTGGTGTCTATCCTGACAGAGGTATGGAGAATTTTCAATTTTCTGTTATAGTTTTTTATTTAGTTTTATTATATTATAAGTTTGTTATTCATGTTCTCAAATTGTAACTTTGTCACTATAAGAGTCTATATTATTTTTTCAACATATTTAGTTAAACCTGTAAATGGTTTTAACTGTTGGGTAATAAAGGCTGTCATTATTATTATTATCAATGTTTGGTCCTCTATGCAAATAAATCCTTGTAGTTTCTGAATTTTTCTCTTGGAGACCACTTCATAAAGACTATGATCCGGCTACTCACCCCACTTATTATAAGCTGAATAATCTCCAGAAACTGGTAGAGTTGGGCCCACAATACAGTACTTGGGTTCTCCTAAATATTCAGAATATTCCCATCCATCATTTAAAATTATGGAGCTGTTGTTAGGATCATGGGATGGACTGAAAAGTAGATGGAATAGAAACAATACTTCAATGAAAGCACATTCAAGATAAATAATGTCCTTATGCCAATAAGAGTGAAATTCAATAATCTACTCACAGTGTAGGTATTACATTTGTAATGGGAAAAATGTACTTGAACAGTTGTTTCACTCTTATCTGAACTTTCTTCTGCAATTCTTCCTGTTTTGCTTTCACAGTCTGTTTGGTACCTTGGATTGTTTCCCTACGCCCAACGACATAATTTCCAATTTCCTCTACTTTACTTTCATACCTTGGCAAATTCTTCTTACGTGTGGTGTTACTACCTTTCAATTCTAATAACTTTGCATTATTCAACTCTCTCCTTTCTTTATTCATTTCCAAAGCTGATTTAGTCATTTCTATTCGTTGAAGGGCCGTTTTTATGCTTGAAGTCTAAAAAAATAAAATCTAGAAAGACATTCATCAAGTTCATGTCGGGACTCTATACCAATTTCTGGCGCTTCAGACGTCTTTCATGTAAAAATTCAATTTGATTATCAAATCCGAATGGATTGTCTCTGAGGGCTCGTAAAGTTCTCTGCTTTTCAAGGCTGGAATTGAAGAAACATAAAAAATGAAGAACAATACATTTTTTGTGGAGGAAATTCGAGGGTTTTTTCATCGAGCTATCGCAGTAATTTATCAGGTTGAAAAAAAAAATTGACCTTTCTACCTGTATAAAAATCTCCATTATAAATTTTCATTTTTTCAGATTGTAGAAGGTGAAATATTGCTAAAAAAGGTTGTTAAAAAATGGAGAGTTGTGCATATGATAAAAAAATTCAGTCATCACCTGAAGACTTGGCTTGAAATATTTTTATTTCATTTGGTTGTTCAATTTTCAATTTTATGATATTTGTTAATTTATTTGTATTGTTTTTTCTGGGTGTTTTGCTTGATTAAAATTGTTATTTTCGGCTATTCTTTTCAATTTTAATTTGTTATTTCAGAGATTTCAAATCATATTATATTACACAATGGAAGTTCGAGCTAATGAGATAAATTCATTATGACCTGAATAAATAACATTAATAAAACTTTCCAAAATAACATTAAAAAACTTTCGCGGCTGGTGCTCCAGTTGGAATATTTAAAAATCCTTTCTTATTGCACATCTACAACATACAACGAACCTACATACAAAATTTCAGCTTCCAAAAATATACCAAAGGTCGAAACAGTGATGAAAAGGTAATTTTCAAATATTCCAACTGCCCCCCTCACAGGGGGGGGCAGTTGGAATATTTGAAAATCCTTTTTTAGTGCTCATCTAAGACCTGAGAAGCACCTATATACCAAATTTTAGCTTCCTAGGACTCAACAGTAAGGAGAAACAGATGAATGAGTGGGTGTTAAGTAAGTGACTTTCGCAGAAGTTAATGATAGTAAACGAAGTTGTTAAGACTGAAATAAAAAATAAGACAATAACTATTTATGCCAATAATTTTAATGTCCTTCAAATATGAACTGAAATCATGTTTCATCACTGTCTAATCAAAATATTGCAAAAAGATTATATTTTTTCAAGATTTCTTTATGAACAGCTCTCCCTTTCAAAAATAATATATATCACATGAATATGATCTTTTATAAATACATGGTAGTCTGTAATATTTCAGTAGCTTGTCTTTTTGAAGAAGTTGATGAAATGTATTTGAGAGATGTGTTTTCTACTTTTTTTCATGTACATATTTTTCAAATTCAATCCAATTTATTCTTATTGTATCTGGCATTCTGTTTCTGAGAAATATATCTTTTTTTCCACTATTATGAGTTTAGTCATTTCAGTGGAAATTCTCATGTCTTTGTCTATGGTATCTGCCTTTAGTTTTGATTCATTGATTGACATGTTACAGACACATTAATATCTCTGGGTAGTACAGATTTATATAAATAATCTCTTTACACTTGCATTCTGCACATCTTACCTTTCTTTCTGGTCACGGAATAATAAATTACAGGCGCAATCCCTGCAATAAAACACATATTTCAGCTTTCGGCATAACGGGCACTTGTGTTTGTTTGGACTCATAAGGCCGTCACTTAGAGAAGAAGTAGATAAATGGAATTCTTTTGGAGGTGTGCTACTTTCATCAGAACTGCTGATGGCCATAATAGATATCTTGAATAGTAGAAAATTAACCAGTACTTGGTTGGAACCGAAAGAAAATTTTAGAATAAAAAGATAAGAAATAGAGACATTGGATGTTTGGTCCAGTATGTACGTTAGACTAGAGAATATGTTTAAGTGAAAATGGAAGTAAATAATACATTGTTTTTGTTTTTCGAGATTTACGTTCTGTGCCATGTGGTATGTTCGTTGGTTTGTGATACGAGGCATTTTTTTACTGACGTCTAGAAACAAACATATTCCTCGAGCAGTTGAGCTAGTTGACCTTCGCGAGGAATAAAATTTTGAGTTTTATTCCTCGCAAATCTACTGCACTGTATTTTGAAATACAATGGACTTTTATCAGAGGTTAATTGACCATCACTGAACTGGATATTCGACCGAATTATTCGGTTTAAAATTGATGTGAAATAAAAATAAATATCTATATAAGTTTTAAAAGAAATATGAATTTGATTGAGGATCGAAAAAAATGTTTATTTTAAGTTTAAAAATAAATATTGTTTTGTTTTGACCTTCAAAAATAAATATTGATTTGAACTTTGATTGCTTTATATTATCAACTTCATTCAACACATTCTTCATAAGATTTCTTCAACTTATAATATAAAATAAATCTCACATAAGAAGTTTTGGCTCTCAATTCTATATCGTGCCGTGTAGCCAATAAAATATAAATACCGAATATATTCGGTACCAAAACTGAATGATTCGGTTGAATACAAATAGTAAAAGACTTGCCAAATACGCCGAATACCGAATACCAAACGAATATTTGGTGCATCACTATAGATTATATAATGATTTCAAACAATATATTATTATGAATTTTTATATGAATCAATCCTTTAGGTAGAACCTATAAGATTTTAAAAGAAGATACCCATTCTTGCACTTGATTATACTCCCTTGAAACCGTAATGACCGAACTGCACAAAATAACCGGAGATAAACGGAGGAAATAAAAATGTTAATTCAAAGTTAGCTTGATATTTCATTTGTGTATTTGGTGCCTAAGTTTTACCCTCAGAGTAGTTAAAAATATTATTACTCTGAGGTTTTACCTGAGAACAAATATTGGTTTTGTGTCTTTTGATCTACCCGTATTCACACCAAAAAAGTTTGATTTTGCGCATCGTTACATCGTCATCTGTTCAAACTATTTACTATCTTCTGATTGGGTGGAAGTGTCGTCATCTCAAATTTCTATTTTTAGATAGCGCAAGCGTAACTAGTTTCCAAAACGCCATATTTTTATTTTATTGTTGTGTATTGTAAAAGGGGGCCCTAGACATAGATTTGTTATGTAAAAATTGAAATTAATAATGATTTTATTATAATGTAATATAGGTGAGATATCTCGAATATCCCAACGAATTTATTTTACACCACGCATTTTCAAATTTATTTTAGGGAAAATGAAGTTACGTTAATGAATTAGGGCTTGAAAATAGAAACAGAATGGGAGCTTTTCTTGATAAACCAAAGACAGACAAGTTTCAGGAATGCGGGGAAGGTAATGGCATTCGATATGGGGTTGCGAGCATGCAGGGTTGGCGTGTGGAGATGGAAGATGCTCACATGGCCAAAACCAACCTAGGAGAAGCTCTGAAGGATTGGTCTTATTTTGCTGTGTTTGATGGTCACGCTGGAGCCAAAGTATCGGCACACTGTGCTGAACATTTACTGGATACAATTATGGCTACAGAAGATTTTCACGAAGACGTTTTAAAGGCCATTCACAAGGGATTCTTGGGTAACTAGGAAAATTATTTATTCATTAAAAAAGTACGACTTTTAGAGTTAGATGAATTATCACTATTTTTAATATCATGAGGGCTTTTGATACTATCAACCATGCTTTTGAAAAGCTTCATCTTGTCAAGGTATGACTAGTTATATTTTCACAAACGACATCTAACGATTTGATCTTCACAAACTTTATTTTCAAAAATATCACGTATTTCGCTATCAATGTAGCTTTTTCATAGCAAGTAACATACTAAAAGTTAATTCGTTACTCTAATTTTTATATACCCCATGTAATCACATTTACTCAACTTCAATAGAGGTATATATAATTATGATGGGGGAAGTACCTGAGTAGGTACGTGGAGTATATAAAAATTACTGTGAAGAATTAACTTTTAGTATGTTAATCACTACGAAAAAGCTACTGTGATAGCAAACATGTCGTGATATTTTTGAAAATAAAGTTTGTGAAGATCAAATCGTTAGGGGTAGTTTGTGAAATTTCTATCGATATTCATTAAGTAACGGTTATAATTGGAAACTCCAATAAATATTTTGATCTTGTGTAGTCATAACTATGGCTTAATAAAAAGACAAAATTAAAGTTTATACACACTTTTCCCCTTGCTGATTATTTTTACTCATCAACTTCTTCGACAAAAATCAAAGGAGTTGTGGAATGTATCAAGTGTTTTTACTTCTCCAGTACAATTTTCATATTTTTCAAATAATGGAATTTGAAAATACCCAAAGAAGGTTGATAAGCATAATTATAATTGTTTCTTACTGTTTTATTGGATATATAACCTTCCACAATTTAAAAATTCCGATTTCAAAACCTGTGATTCCATTGGAAGCTATCACCTCAAATGGCTCTAATTCTTTTGACATACGTCTTTTACATACGTCTTCTTACATACGTAAGAATGTTTTCAAAAAGTCACAATTTTATTTGATTTTTTAATGTTTAATCAGAACTGGACAGTAAGATGAGGAGCCTACCTGAAATGACTTCGGGCGAGGACAAAAGTGGGACAACAGCCGTTTGCGCATTCGTGTCTCCACGTTCAATATATGTGGCCAATTGTGGAGATTCGCGTGCCGTATTGTGTCGAGGCGGAGCCCCTATCTTTACCACTTTCGATCATAAACCTGGACTTCCTACAGAAAAAGATCGAATCGTCAAAGCCGGGGGTTCCGTGATGATCCAGAGGGTGAACGGGAGTTTGGCTGTTAGCAGAGCACTGGGAGATTTTGAGTACAAAAATGTCGAAGGTCGCGGGCCTTGCGAACAACTGGTGTCACCGGAACCTGAGATTTTCGTCAGGGAAAGGGATGATACATCAGATGAGTTCCTCGTTTTGGCTTGTGACGGTATTTGGGATGTCATGAGCAATGAAGACTTGTGTGCATATATCCACAGCAGGCTGTGTATTACAGATAATTTACAAGAAGTTACCGGTCAAGTTATTGACACTTGTTTGTACAAGGTAAGAACTATTTCAGTACTTTGTTCAGTTGACTTTAGAAATTAACACTCATTTTTTGTTTGTCAATTTGTATGATAATATCACAAAATCACATAAAATTGAAAAAAAAATTAACCACTATCAAAGGGTAATTAAAGTTTTGAATGGTTTTTTGAATGTTTCAAAACAATAATTCGATAACTTTGAATGATCCCAATATCCTTTCACTGGGTTCAAGTGTTTATAAGTAGACTCTAGTTATAGAACAATTCAGATTTACAAGTTGTATACTTTTATTTTTAATATCACTTTTTACTATAAAACAAATAATTATCATGAGAAATAAAACTTCCTGTTTTTTATCACTTGTATTTGTAACTAATGTTGCTGCAGTTTTGTCCTATAAGGACATTTTCAAACGAATACAATAAAGTTTATTGTGAAATACAATGAAGGTCATTTATTCATTTGTAAAATGTCCTTATAGGATTAATCTGCAGTAACATTAGTTACAAATACAAGTGATAAAAAACATAGGAAGTATTATTTTTCATTTCTCTTGATCTACTATCACCTAGTATATGCTACATCCATCAATTTATCAAATAAATATTAGGTTAAGTTTGAAGGTAGCATGAGGGATCTGTGTTTTCTTTGATTCAATTGATTTATTAGTGACAATTCAAACTGATAAATAATAATTTTCATATTGGTAACAATTACTATTTTTGGGATCCACAAAGAAAATTTTATTGCTGATCATTATCAGAATACTGCACAGGACTATTTATTAATGGACATATCTAATCTGAACCGTAGGACTCGTTTATCATATATTTATCTAAGCCGTAAGTTAATGAATAAGCGAAACTTTTAGGAAGGAAAATCACATCCTCCTGTGTTCAAAATTTTCATTACCTGACATTTTATGAATAAAGTTTCGAAGGAGAATGTAATTTTAACACAATTTCAAGTTATTCCTATTTATTAAGTAATGGAATCTTCATAAACCGCCCATATATCAGTCAAATCCAGTATTCATAAAATGGAATTAATTTGAGAGCAATCACTTATTGAACATATCCACTAGCTATATTTATTTTCAAAAAGCTAAAAGGCCCTACTCTAGTAATATATAAATAATACTTTGTTTTTGACTCTCAGTTTGTTTTTTCAATAACTTCCATGTTCAGTGTTTTATTGTATTATAGTTATTCATTAAATGTTTTGAAATAATTTGAAATAACATTTTCCTCCTAGAAATTTATAGAACATTCTAATTATTTTTCAATTACAATGAATTATTAGCATTTTTCTGATATAAAACTTTTTAGTCTGATACCAAAATCATCTGCAAAGTAATTTGATTCAAGAGGATATATTTTTATGATAAATCACGGCCTTAGCTTCATTTTTTATTGTATTTTATATGCTTTGTTGACATTTTTCAAATACTCATTTTTCTAAAAAAATTATATACTTTTTATGTATGATTATTATTATAAAAGTACTTTCCATCAATCGTATACAGTGTCGGATATAATCCAACGCCCTTCGTGGTATTAGCCAGGGGAGTAGTTGTTTTCTGATAGGTGTCAGTCCATTCAACCTACTGTGTGGGTATATTCGCGACTGGCTTGAACGTTTAAAGTTCATTTGTATACAGTGTGTACTATTAGTATGTGTGATTTTCAATGTTTCTTTCTTTGACTTGTCTGATATCCTTTGTATGATCTTTAAGGCGAATAATTTATTATTATTTTGATAATTCATGTTTTGAGATTCTGTGATGGACACTGTATGTTTTTATGAATCCTGAGAATATGTATGAATCTTTAACCTGACCTCTTCTTTAATAAATTTTTGATTACAATTTTTTTTTGTGGCCCAAAAGAGGATGAAGTTATTGAAATTTCAACTGGTGTTATTGGATTAATTCAGAAAATGTTGAATTTTAAAATGCTGTGAAGTCCCAATTGCATTATATTTGACCAAAAAGATCAATAGGTTAAATCTGCCAGAGTCTATTTACATCAATTTTTTTCTGTTTATTTATTTTTCTCCAATTTTATATCTTGTCAGTTACCACAATAAAGAAAAATGTGTGTTTTCTTTGTGATATCGTTTTTTTTTTAATTTCTTTGAGTTTTTTATCAAATCTAGTATTAATATTTTGTTTTTTCAGGGCAGTCGTGATAATATGAGCATCGTCTTAGTAGTATTTCCTGGTGCCCCCTCACCTACCCCTGAGGCCATACAGGCTGAAAAAGAACTAGATGAAACCATTGAAAGGCACATTAGAGGTAAAAAAACATTTTTACGTGAAAAATTATGAATCCAGAATGTTGAAGTACATTTTGTTATAAATATTATCATTCTTGTTTTTATTGCAGATATTGTAAAGCAAAGCGAAGATAGGGATTTTTCTCTTATCCTCGACAAACTTATGTCTGTCAGTATCGAAGGTTTACCTCCAGGTGGGGGATTAGCTTCAAAGTGAGTATTGAAATAAGTGAAATGTAACTACTGATGATAACTCATAGTTTGTATAGAATGTCATAAAAACTGCCAGTCGTAAAAAACTTTTTTCGAGAATGAATAATTCTATTTCCATTCGAATATATTTAAATATTCAATGATAAGTGAGTTGAAAACAAAGGCCAATTTGAAATTTTAATTTCCGTAAAATATGTCGTACCAATTTTAAAGGGAGATTGGGACTCACGGTAACAGAAACTGTTTATATAAATTTGAGAGAATTGTGGATTTTTGTTATAGAAATAGAAGAAAAAAGTTTTGCTGGTTTGAACATTCACAATATAGAAGTGGAATCTGATAGTAGAGAATAATACATCAAATATTGCTTTGAACCTACAAATTTTAGTATGTTGTTATATGTAATGAAATGAAATTGCCATCAGTTTGATTTTTAATCTAAGAAGAATACAGGAGATGATTTTTCCTAAATAGAAAAGGGTATATTTTTAAGGGAGATTAACTTTTTGGGAAAGAAAGGTATGTGTAGATCATGCAAAGAAGTAATCTTCGGACAGAAACTGGGAGAAAAAGACCTCTTAAAACAAATTCTTTCATATAAATATGAACTTATCCTTTCCTGCTATTTCTGAAATTAAATGTTTGATGTTATTTTTGAACAACAGCTCAAATTCTCCAAGCAATTAGGTGTCGTCATAAAAAGAACTTACCTAAGCCTCAAAAAACTATTCCCCTTCAAAGTAGATCTGAACACTGCCACAGAAAAAATGCTTTGCAACTCTCTTGTTGTCTCGCATGCTAACTATGGAATTGGTTTATTTAAATGTTTGAACTTATTTTTGGCCAAATGAATGAATGTTCATAATTTGAATTTATGTAAGGAAGACAAATCTAATAGTTTTTTTAGTTATATACATACAAGTTGACTGTAGGCTCCTTGTAGTTCAACTTGAATGTAGACCTTATAATTTTGTTCTGAAGTTTTTTAATTGATTTCAATAAGGAATTTGTTGCCATTCCCCATACTGATATAAGATATAGAATTTTGGAATATACTAATGAAAAATGAATCATTTTAAGGTATTTTAGGGGAACAACATTTCTTACTTTGAATAAAATTTCATCTATGGGAGCTATTGTTTTCTTGTTTGTGCTGTTTCCTTTTTCATCTAGAATAAGACAAACACATTTAGCACTAGGAGAGTATTTACTATTTTCATTATTGAGTTTAATTGGATATTTTGAATCAATTGATATATGTAGACCTTTTTGATATGAACATATATGAAGATTTCGGAAAATTAAATAATTTTTATGGCATTGAAGCCATAAAGATATTTGGATCTAGGTCTTTAGAAATATTAATTTTGATTTCTTGTATCCTATTTCCATTGTTAATTAAAGTGGTGTCATCAGCAAACATTTGTTATTTATCAAATAAATTTACTGTAGCCAAAGAATTGCAATATATAAGAAACAAATCAGGTCCAAGTATTGATCCTTGCGGTACCCCACATATTTTTTTTGTCGACACCCCTGTTTATTGATATTGTTGTTTTCTCAAACCGATCTCATCTTCTCTTTTCAGGCGCTCATTGATTGAACAAATTTTCAGAGAGCTTTGCCCAGATCAAGCCGAAACTGTAAGTCTGAGTTACTGTATTAATTTTTGATTTAGGAACTGTTTTTTTGTCATTGTTGTGATCGTTTGTTGCTATACCTCACAATTAATCCTTTAATTAATTCTTTAAGTAATTAGATTTCGGGTATTATGTATGTGGCTAACTGGTGGGAAAGGACAAGGGCTTTATTGATGAATGTGATACATTTTTGGAGAACTCCTCAAAAATTTATGGTATAAAAATGTGATGAAATGTTTAGGCAAGAGACAAACTGTCTTTTATGTCATATTGGTCATATTGATGATGAAGAAAAGTATGATTTATTTATGGATTGTACGTTTTTTACTCGTGATTACAAAATAAAGTTCTTGGTTTTATTTCTCGAAACTTATATCTACAATATTGAAAATTTACCTGTAATTGTTGTACAAGTGAAATAGTTAGATTACGTTAAGAAACAAAAAAGGTAACATATTTTCTTGAATCTCGACGTTAATTTATAAAGTAGAAATATTCTTCAAAAAATAACAGAATCTGATCTTCTCATTGAAAATTGCATATTTGAACATGATTTTTAGTTCTGTGGTCAACTTTGTTTAGCAACCATCTTGTTAAAATATTGCAAAAATCAAAGTACTTCATTCCTGAGCAAAATTCAGTCATGTGACTGCAAGAATTTGAAGACCGATTGTCATTTTTTATGCAGATTTTTTTTTCTAAAGTTATTAATGAAAGAGTTTTTCATATGGTTCTGACTTACTGGGATATACTGTATTCAAATTGTCTACTATGCCTAATTCCTTCAGTTGCAATCTTTGTCATAGTAAAATAATGATAAATAACAATCATCTTCATTTTTCTTCATAAGATAATACCAGATTATTTTTGAGGCGATCTTTCTGAACATCTGATTTGTATTTCAAGTGATTTGGCCTACTAAGGTAATTTTATTGAATTAATTATAAAAGTAATTGTAAAGTAGTAGTTTGTCTTTTTAATAAAATTTATTTCATTGTGTATCGTTTGCTTTTTTCTAATTTTCATCAAGCTTTCATGTACATACGCTTTTTCGCTACTCTTTCAATTTTACATATGATAAATAACTTTGTAAATTTGTTGTTTACAGGTTCTGGACCCTTAAATGAGAAGAATATATTTTTTTCTGTTTCGACCTCAAAAAATTTGAACCTTTTTATTATTCGATATTTTTCTTAACCACATTTTATTTGATGGAAATTTTGTTGTATATTCACGTTGTCACTTTTTACACATTTTGTTAAGAACTTGGCGATTTTTGATGAACATTTTACGAAACATTATTTGTCTGATTGCTGGATATTTTATAATTCAATAAAAAAAAAATATACTTTTGAATTTTCAAGGTGATTATCAATGTCAAACTTTTCACAGTAATTTGCAATATAATCATGATATCATTCTCAGAATTTAAATCTTCATTAGTCCTAAATCATCAAACAGTTCTATTTCTCTGGTTTATTAGTTATGGTCTGCAGGTTTCTACACCTGAGATTTCGCTTATGACTGCGGAGAATATTTCGCGGCAGACATAACTGTCCTGTTTGCTCATTGTTTATCATAAATGTATTTCTGTGATATGGTATTTTTATGAACAAACAAATGGCAAATGAGACCTCTTTAATCATACAGTATGAAGGTAAGTCTTAACCTTATTTGATGATGTAAACAAGTTTCAGTTACTAGGATCATTTATGAGATAAAGAGTACATTACGAAGTGTTTGCAGAAGAACGTATAGTATAAAGTAGAATGGTTGTTAATATAAATTAAGCCCTAGTCCACAAATGTCTCAAATCGTGGGAAATGTTAACAAAAACGAATTGAAGTAAAACCTTCTTTCTATATATCAAATTTATACAATTCTATAGAGAGTTATTCACATAAGAAACTAATTTGAACCCTTTTGAATTCAGTTCTGAAATTGAACGGCCGGTTGAGAGCTTTTGAAATGAAGTTTAAGAAATTCTGATTGTTTCAGAAGGTATTCCAAATAAACCGATAATTTTCCACAACAGAAGAAAAACAGTGCTTACATTGAAACGGGTATATTTTTAGGAGAAATTAGTTGTTGGGAAAATATTTTTTGGCTTTCATTGCTCCATCTTTAGATTTCTACTGATTCATTCTGTAGCCTTTCTATAAGGTATGTTGAACGACACTAGACTCTTCTAGTCCACTACCTAAATATGTGAAACATATTCTTTGAAACATGTTATTATAGTCTGCTTAGTTTGACCTACATACTTTTTCTCACACACACAGAGCTTATTTTATAAATCCCAGACTTTTTCCTTTTCCATCATCCTATCTTTGGGTTGCCCAATACTTGTTTTCATCAGATTCATTTGTTAGAAGTTACACACCCGGAACAAGTATCGTGAATACTGATTGAAAAGGATAGATAACCTACTAAGCAAATAAACAAGATGGCTTTCTCATGGACTAACACTAGATAAGAATATCTGTAAAAAATGTATCATCTTTCCCACCAACCGATTTCCTAGAGTCTTTGAAGTCCACTAGATACTGGTTAGGACAACAAGAAGATTGTTCCGAATTTTTAGCAGAATCAATACTCCCCACCGCTCTGGATTGAATGATTCCGTACAGTCTATCTCGTCTTGTGTTTGTAGATCTTTTGCTGGAAAAATCCTCACTAGTTTATTTTGTAGTACATGTTCAAGAGATAGCAAAGACGTATGTGACTTTCTGGAACTTCAACTAGCGTTTCCTAATATTACTGATAACCAGTCCGTGCAAAGATTGTTGTTAAATCATCTGAAAATGGAACTTTTTACGGGTGATGATCAACTGTATTGCCAAACATGCGCCAAACTAACTGACTATTATGAGAAAACAAGTATAGCTGAGGCACCAGTCAATCTAATAATACCAACATGACTCAACCTCTGACGGAAGCACCAACTCTTACGAAGGTTCAAAATAGATGAACACTTCAATCTAGCAGACCACTATTATAATCTTGACGCAGTCATTGTTCAGTTTAGTTCTGGCGTTGAATCTGGTCATTATTAAGCATTGGTCAAAGATGAAACAGACTGGTTTAAGTTTGATGATAGTCGTGTCACTAAGTGTTCTGGCGATGTCTTGGATTTATTGGAGCCTCTGGAGACACCCTATATTTTGTTTTATGAAAGAGGACATTGGCAGATTAAGATCTTCAGATGATGTGGTGCTGCAGGTTTTTCCAGGTTTTCCTGCAGCTGAAAAAGCAAATGCGCCAATGGAATCAATCATGTCACCCCGGAGCGCCAATTAATTTTTGTTGTTGTTTCATAATTTGTATTACTTTGAAAAAGAAAACTATTTCAACCTATGACAAGTAGGACTGTTGCAGGTTGTGTACACTTATTTAGTGTTTGATGAAGAATTATTACTTTTAGACATACTAATTATTTTCAAGACAAAAGCGGGTGGAACTTCAAAACAGTCAAATTTCATTTATTCTAAATCTATTTCTGATTTTTTATTGTTATATTAAAAAAAGCAACTAACATAAAAATATGTTTAATCTATATCATTCTTGTATACAAAATTATTGAAATAGAATATAAAATATGGAAAAGCAAATTCTTTACAATTCTACATACAAAAAGCGAAAAGCTCAAAGTGTCGCATACATAATATGAGCAATTAATATTGAAATTTAAAATCTACCCGAAATATTCCAACAAAATATAGATCTGGAATCTATCACTATTCAAAATTTTCTGGCACTAATAGTTCATCAAACTGGAAGCCTGAATTTATTGAAACTCTACATTCTTCAAAAATATAAATAGAATGTTTTTCATAAAATATGTTTGTACCTTCCAAAAACTATAACAGATGATTCACAAAACGTATTGAACGCCCCAGCTATAGTTATTTGCATTTTGTGAATCGTCTATTAATTTCATAGTATATAATAATAGGGGAGCCCAAGCGGGGATTTCGGGATTTACTGAAGCGCGGCAGATTAATATACAG